>MCFL01000044.1:0-207642 GCA_002102555.1 Catenaria anguillulae PL171 | reverse complement strand
CGCATTGGTTATGATATGAACCGCAGGCCTCCCCTTCCCGGCTCTCCACCACCACCTTTGCATTGCACCTTTCGACGGGAAACCAGACGACGGTTTCATGCTATTCTCATCTGGCCTGTATTGTTCCGTGAGCGAGTCCCTTAAGTCACAGAACGAAAACATCAAATGGCCAGCCACCCACCCCGGACGTGTCGGCGCATTAGCGCAAGTGTTCCCACCTCGTCCTGGCTGTCATGCTCTTAGCCCCACTCTTGCTGGGGATGGTCGGCACAAACGCGGCTGTATTCAAGGTGCTTTCCCCTGAATCCTTTTACCAACCAGAATCATGCGCAGTACGTCGGCTCTGACGGTTAACCCTTGTTGTGGCGTATACCGACGCACAGATTGGGATCAATCTTCCTTACCTCACGCCAGCATTTGGCACAACCATTCAAAATGTCGTCAACTACATTCGCGCAAACGAGGCTGCGGTGCTCAACGGGATTGACCCAAATGGTCAGCACACCATTGAGCTCGTTTACACCCCGACCAACCACACCCAACTTCTCACAACTGTATGAATTGAACCCAAGCTGTCTACCGAACCCTTGCCTTGCCTTGGACTCAAAAAACACACATGAATCGTGTTTTCCAGATTGCGACACTCAACTCGATCCAAAATGATAACATTGTGGCTGCAGTCGGCGACTTTGCGTCCAGTATGACCATTCCAGCAGCCTTGGCTGGTGGAAAAGTACATAATTCTATCTACTACGGTCTCTATTGTGCTTGTGCGTCCCCGGCTTGCTGCTGATCAATTTGAGTGTTTGCAGTACTTTTTATACATGTGTTCAGGCGCTTCGACAAGTGGCCAGCTGTCTGACAAGTCGCTCTACAGCTACTTTTTCCGGTACGCTGGTCCATTCGTCCTACGCGGTGGTGCTTTAGGATGAAATTGACCTACCGTGGAAATCAACAGTACAATTGCTGATGACCCCTCGCAGGGTATTGTGATTGTACGTGAAACCCGCTCACACGCCTCCTTTCATGGCTAACCCGTTTCTTGCATGCACATATTCTATGCGGCATGAACAGGCACAATACTTGCGGTACATGGGCTGGAAATCGGCTGCACTGGTCACTTCCAACGACGCTTATGGTCAATCAGGTTTGTACGACTCGCATCTCTGGGAGACCACTTTGTTGACTGTGATGGAGCACTCATATTGGATTGCAAAACCAACCATTAGTCAGTGGCACATTTTTAACGACGGCACAATCCCTCGGCATCACAATCAAGGCGAACCAAGCCTTCAATCCTGGCCAGGCCGACTTTTCGTTCCTTCTTGATGCCATCGTCGCTTCGGGTAGTCACATTATCGTCATCGCGTCGACAGCATCCGCTTCGCTGCCGTTTGTTCGGGCGGCAAAGTACGAGTCTTGTGTCGAAATCTTCTTGGCCAATGAATGAGAAACTGACATTGTGGTCCGGTGCCGTTGCTTTCTCCAGTGCCAGAGGCTTGATTGGCCCACAATGGGTGTATGCAACTTCATTTACGCTATAATCAATTCTTTGTCGTCGAACTCACAGAGCCTCTGTTTTCCATCACCGCACAACAGGTGGGTTGCACCAGAGGTATGCATTGACGCCCCTTGGTTGCTTCAGGAGCAAAGCATAACTCCCGCATTCGAGTTTAGGCATACGACACATGGAATACTTTGGGTAATACCAAGGCACATCAAGACATGGCCAACGGGATGATCTATGTTTACCCTCAAGCAAAGTCCTTCAACGCTGCGTTCAATGCATCGCTCGCTCGCTACAATCAAGCATATCCGAACGCCCCCGCCTCCAACTATGGCTTCATGTTCTTGGGTACATATTGTCATCGGCACAGGACGGACTCATTTCAAAAGAAAGCTGACTCGGAGCATTTTCGCGTTTCTCAGATTGCCTGACAGCTCTTGCTCGTGGGGTTATCAGGGTACATCGATTTCGAGTTTTTTTCCACATGCCGCCAGGGTCATCACACTGATCTCGACCATGCGTGTGTGCACATATACGAACCGCAGTTGGCTCAAGATGTATCGCCAGCCGATATCTTGTCCCGAAACTACCGGCCAAACATGACTCGGTACTTTCTGGAACCATTTGATGGCGTCACCGGTCGTATCGAGTATGACAGGAATGGCAATCGAATCGCGTGCGTTCCATAATCTTTTCGAGCCTTGCTTTACACCAGCGAGTTGGCTCATCGATATCACATTGTTCCCTTCTTTTCAGAGCCTTTTCCGTCTACAACTGGTACAATGGGACGTCCAGCCTCGTCTACGATGTCCTCCCAGACAAGACTGTTGTTCCTCGGGGTCCTGTGCGCTTCAATGACGGCACATCCAATGTCCCGCGCGACAGCACGTACCAAGAGCCGCTTGTGCCATACTGGAGCAGCCCGTCGGGAATCGCGTTGACTGTGCTCAACGTCATCATTCTTGCGGCCATTGCAGTCGCTTGGGTGGTTTTGTTTGTCAAGAGAGAGCAGCCCACTGTACGCAGTCTAAGTTTCCCATTCTTGACCCTGATTTCGCTTGGATGTGCATCCGTGCTGTTCAGCAACATTGCCGCGCTTGGTGACCCAACCAATGTCGGGTGCCAAGCAAGCCTCTGGCTGTTCACCTATGGTTTTGAGCTCGTCATGGCCTCCAGTGCAGCCAAGGCGTATCGCGTACGTTAGTTTCTTCCTTTCGTTTTCGCCACCTAACTATGAACTAACCCTTCGAAAACGCTGCAACCCGTTGCTTGTGAAAAGTTGTGGCGCATTTTTGACAATCGATACATTTCGGCAGGCAAAATCGGCAACAAGTACTTGTTTGCCGGTGTCGCTGTCATCATGCTTATCCAAACCGTCATTCTTGCTGTTTGGAATGGCGTGGGTGCACAACAAGCGATCCTTGTATCTCGGCGGACGTACTTCTTTTTCCGGTGCGCAAGCATTGATGCCAACTTCAACATGGCCCTGTCCGCCGTCACTATTGCGTACAATGCCTTGCTCCTGCTTGCGCTCCTCTTCTTGGCGTACAAGACGCGGAACATTGCCATGAACTTTAACGAGACTTCTTTCTTGTTCTACACGGCTCAAAACACATTCTTGTCGGGCGCTGTCGTTGCGGCATTTGCATTTTTCGACTTTGGCGAGTCGCACTTGTCTGGGCTCATTGTCAAACAAGTCGTCATCATTGTATGTCTGTTTCTTCAAACTACACATTGTCTATTGCTGACGCTCATTGCCACCACGGACTGCTAGTACTCGGTTACATTTGCATTCACTGCGCTGGTCGGCCGAATCGCGCTTGCCGCCATGCTCGCCCCGTCTCTTCCCTCGGCCCATCAAATCAGTCCAAGGCACCCCTCGATCCAAATGCTTCAAAGTCGGGCAGGAATGCTTTCTCTTCGTCCGTCACCAATACGACCGGAAGGATCGGCTCAACGACTCCGAGTGCTGGACAGGGACAGGATCTCAAGGTACACTTTTGGTCGCTGTGAATCATTTCCCACTGTTGATCAAGCAAATGACAACTCATAACTTGTGATGTAGACGACACCCTTTGTCCAAGAAACACTCGCTTGCAAGAAACTCGGGTCACTCATGTCAACGTGGATCAATCACAACGTCATGCTCTTCACAAACGTGGGCTACTTGACGCTCGTCAACACCAAGGAAGAAGGGCAGGCCGGCACCGTGATTCAGCTGACAAAGTTGCAGTACGATGCTTCCGAGTCATTTGCAAACTGTATTGAGATTTGGGCAAAAGGAAAAGGTATGTGCCAAAGCTTGTTATAATGGACGTGATCGATGCGGGCACAGTCGTCTCACCCATACCACGCCAAATGCACGCAGGTTGGGCGCTGCAGTTCGAGACGGCTGATCAGAGAGAGACGTGGCTCAAGCTCTTGGGGGCATCCAATGCAACCAAGAAGTCGTCGGCAACCTCTAGTACCGGCGGTGCAGCGACGTCGAATCACAGAAAGTCGACCACAGGCGCTTGATGGGATGAAAGTACAAGCAGGGTAAGCTGACCCTGGTGTTTCCTATTCCTCTGTGTTTATCGAGGTGTTTGCATTCCATTCCTTCTTCCATGTTTCTTGAGATGTTTGCATTCCATTCCTTTACAACCATGTTGCAAGCTTCTACATAGTACAAGTCATTTGATCCATGGCAGAGTGTTTACCTCGGACTATACTTCCAATGCTCTGGAGCCAAACAGTTCACGGATTTGCGCTTCTGGCGCGATGTACTGTGAGGTGACCTCTGGCAAGCATGTGTCTGCGCTCGTCTCAGTCCATGACAAAGTGGTATCATGTCTGCAAAATATCAAGCAACAGGACCAAACATGAAAAATCTATAAACTATACAAAGGTCTGTTGATGGCAGCACGCTACAACTCGCCCTTCAACGCTGCATCAAGCAATCCGGCATCTTCCACGAGCGACCGGAAATGCGACCCATCTTGGCGAACCAAGTCGAGCGGCGCGCCATCCTCAATCACGCTGCCCTTGTCGAGCACGAGAATCCGATCCAGGGCGAGCACGGTGTGAATGCGGTGGGCAATGACAATCAATGTCCGACCCACCATTAGTTCGCTGCGCAAGCACGCTTGCAGGGCGGCCTCGGTCGGCAAGTCAATCGAAGCAGATGCCTCGTCTGGATCATTGTCATTGTAAACACCACATCAGCACCCATTCGAATTGGGAAATGAGAGAAACTAAATGAAGGAACGTACCAAGCACATAGATCCGAGTATCGCGCAACAATGCCCTCGCCATGCACACGAGCTGTCGCTGACCCAACGACAGCGTCGACGACTGCACCGGCATCTCGAGCTTTTCTGGATGCGCGCGCACCTCGGCTGCCAACGCCGTGCTGACCGACTCGAGAATGGACCAGATCCGTTCGTCGGAATACACGCTGCGGGGGTCCAGGTTGAATCGCAGAGTGCCTGCAAACAAGCACGGGTCTTGGCTGACAATGGTCAGGTTGGACCGCAAGTCGGCCAAGCGCACAGTGGAAATGTCAGTCCCGTCGATGAGAATCTTGCCGTGTGCAGGCTCGAGTAGCTTGAACAGACACGAGACAGTAGTGGACTTGCCCGATCCACTTCGACCCACAATGGCTACTTTTTGGCCTGCTGGAATCGTGATGTTGAGGTCGTTGAGCACGAGTGGGCCCAAGTTGGCCGCTGCTGATGCTTCGACATCGTCGGCCGCATCGACCGACATGTGCCGCCGGCGACGACCCAAGACGCGAGTCAACAAGCCTGCCCTCTCCTCCTCGGTCCCCTTTGCCTTATTGGACTCGCCACCCTTGGTGGCAGCCTCGGGCGCCCGCGTCGCATACCGCGCCGAAAACGTTTCAAACTGAATCTGCCCATTTTGGACCGCAAATGGCGTCTCCGAATCGTGTTCCACGGGCAACGTGTTGTACTCGCGAATGCGCTCCACGGCAATAATCGCATTCTCGAGCCAAATGTAAATGCGCACGCTCATCATGAGCACGCCCGTGATGCTTTGCGCCAGCATGATGCCGACGCCGGCGAGGACGGAATTGCGCGGGGTGACGACGGCCAGTACTACGCACGAAAAGACAATCAAACTGCCAATGAGCTGGAGCCATGCAGACAGCCACCGGTTCATTGACATGTTGGTGTACATGACGCGCGAAGTCGTGTCGAGGCGGCGCTCCAGCCATTGCGCGAAAATGGGAACCGATCCCTTGGCCAGGATGGTGCCGCGGCCAGTGGCCATTTCGCCAAACAGGGCGTACACGGGCGAGCGCGTGACGGAAATGAGGCGCATGACTTGGCGCGAGGCAGTCACGTAGTATGAGGCTACATAGTACAGAACCATCACGATGGGAACCACGAGGAGGAGGAACCATGGGGAGGAAATGGCAACGGCAATGAAGGCAAAGGCGACCGAGAACAAGTTGCCCGAAAAGTTGTTGAGCAGATTGGGAATGGTGCTGTCGACCGAATCTTGATCGGAACTGAGGCGATTGATGACGCGGCCCTGCGAAACCATGAACATGCATATTGTGAGCTATTTGCGAGCTGGCAAAGGAGGGAAAGAGACCGTACCACTGGGGTCTGATCGAAAAAGCTCATCGGGTAGGCCAATATCCGAGCAAACATCTCTCGACTCATGTTCCTTGCGGCGCGAATACCCAACACGGCGTTGGCATTGACATTGGTGACAATCACCAACAGGGCATACAGAGCAACCAGCGCACCATAAATACCAAAGTAGTACCCGATTTGATTGATGGCATCGGCCCCTGACGTGGACCAGAACCCGATCCAGTATTGCTGCCCAAGGTTACATGCTTGGAACGCAAGCAAGAGCACGAGCTGCAAAATGACGCCGGGCAACCCACAATGACGCAGATACTCGCCGTAGACTTCCATGCCAATGCTTCCTGACACGACCCGTTCCTCGGAAATGCCCTTTCCTGCCTTGCCTTTGGATTCCGAGAGCAGGGCGCGAACGTCTTGAATCGTGACCCCGTCTACATCAGTTGGCGACGACGCGAACTTACCCTCTTTCGTGGAAGCATCTGATTCCGACTCCGTGCCTTCGGTGGGCTCGTCTTGCACAATGTCGTCGTTGCCGTCGCGAATCAAGGTGCTGTCTGACGCGGCCACTTTGGCGGCCGACTTGAGATCCTCGGGCAAATCACGGCGGACCTTTTGCCGAACAAACGACTTGATCTTGCCCGCCTCCATCTCAATCACGCCGTCGTAGGACGTGAAATAGTTGGGCTGGTGCGTCACGCTGATGATGGTCTTGCCCTTGAGCATGCCCTCGATGGCGTGTGTCATGACATGGCGCACAACGTGGCGTCGAGGGCGGCAAGGGCATCGTCGATGAGGTAAATGTCGCGGTTGGCGTAGAGTTCACGGCAGAGGGCGACGCGCATCTTTTGCCCTCCCGAGAGCTATTTACAAATGAACATAATGATGGTGTCAGAATCTGGCGATCCGATCCGAGCCACAATGTAAACCATACGGACAGTAATGCCACGTTCGCCAATCAAGACCAAGTCGCGGTCCTTGAACTGCTTGAGGTCGGCAAAGAGTGCACTGCATGGACAGCTTGGCGTAGCGCTCCTCGTTCATGGGCAGACCAAACAAGATGTTGTCGCGCAGGGATGCATTCATGAGCCAAGCTGGTAAATACACAAGGAAGAGAGAGCAATGGGTCAGCCGTTGAGCATGACTCAACGATGTGAGTGATCATACACGTACGTTCTTGCGACACGTAGGCAATCGTCCCATTACCTTGACTGAGCCCTTGACCAAATGCAACTGATCCACAATCGCACTCATCAAACACGTCTTGCCTGCGCCCACAGCGCCCTGTACCAAAATGTGCTCGCCTGGGTACACATCGAGCGACTCGATCGTCAAGCTTGGGTCCAACTCCTCGCGCCACGCAAGCTGCGCGTCCTTGAGCGAAATGGCCGGCACTCCTGACCCAGCGGCAGGAACCACAAGCGACCGGACCACATACGGATGGCGCTCAGGCAAGTTCAAGAATGCGCGAATGCGCTGGTACGACGCCAGTGTCTGCATGAGCGGCTGCATAACACGCGACAGGTTGTTGATCGAGTCTTGCAGGATGGCAAACAGGCCCAGGCACACAAACAGGCGGTCCACGGAAATGGTGCGGCCCGAGACGGTGGCGAGCAGCAGGGCAACAAACGAGGCGAGCGCCGGCACAAAGATGGTCATGGACGCATTGAGGGCAGACAGCACCATCGACTTGCGCAGCTCGCCCAGCTCGAGGTCGCGAATGTCTTGGACGCGGTCCAAGAACACATCGTTCCACGAGTTGACCTTGACGGTGCGGATGGATTGCAGAATGTCGGTTGACAGCTTGACGCGCTGGTCCATGAAGTTGAGCTTGGTCTTGGAGTAACGCATCGACAGCTTGGCCGTCCATCCAAACAGTGGAGAGAACACGACGACAATGCCAAGGGCGGCAAAGACCGCGGGGCCGAGTTCAGCGTAGAGGAGAACGAGCGAGATGATGAGTTGAAGCGGAATAGCAGCTACAGGACGCACAACGTCAGATGTCAGTTGAGTGACAAAGGGTCGCACCAACCCCGCCACAGCAAAAAAAAAGTGGGAGGCATGTTTACGTACGAACTGTCTGCAGCCGGAAAAACATGTTGGTCAGGTTCATTGTGTCCACCGACACATGCTGCACAATCCTGCCCGCAGCCTCTCCCTGCGAATGCACAGGCATCCGCATCAACTTGTCAAACAAAAGACCACGCACGGCCGACCGTCCGCGCATGTCCATGTTCATGCACACGTGAAACACTTGCGACCGAAGTAGAACGCTGACGACCGACACGCCAAGCAGTGCAAACGCAAGCGACAGTCCATACCCCAGCGGGGGTGTATCCAACATGGCCGCCTCGTCCACGTACTTGACAATCTTGCCCACAAGCGCAGGAACGAGGAAATCGAGCCCCACACTTGCAAATTGCAACGACATGGCGCCTGCAAATCCCCAACCAAACCACCGCCACAAGCCCGCCATCACCGTGCGCTGCACCTTGCCGACGCCGCGGTCCAAAAACTCGAGCATGCGCGCCCGAGAGAAGCGCGTGCACATGCTGGGTGGCAAGAGCCATAGGTCGGGCAGGGAAATGGCGCGAGCATTGCCGAGCCGTAGCATGGGCGTGACCCAGATGAAGAGTAAGCGAGTGAACATGTTGGTGGCCATCTCGGGCGAGGTTTGCAGGCCGTGGGCCATCATCGAGTCCCATGCATGGTGTTGCCAGGTGATGGTGACGAGCTCGGCGACCAGTGTGACGAGGACAAGGAGCAGTTGCGACAAGTTGATCCAACCAATGGTGGAGGTTGCAAAAGACGGTTCGGCCAGCGAGAGTGAGCGGTAGCGGAGACCCAGCAGGAGCAAAAGGATCGAGTAAATGACGGATCTTGAAGTGAAGACGATCACAGTTTGGTTGCGGCGGATAACGAGCAAGTCGACCATGTGGACTGCGACCATGCAGATGCAAGTAGCAATCAGTGCGGCCGTCGCAATGACATCGGAGACTCCTGGCTGGCGTGACGCCGTGTCAAAAAGGAACAGCTTATAAATCGACATGGCAGCAATCGCAGCAATACAGAGCTACACGAGTCAAGAACCAATACCGACACGACAGTTAGCAAGATCCATACAGAAAAATGTTGCACACATGCAACAGACATGCATCACATGAAACTGAACAATGTGCGAGGTAAAGTGCAACGGACCAGTTTGAGCACAACCGCCGGGTAAAAGACTCGGGCAGACTCGATGATATCGGACCTTGCAATGTTGGAATCTTGGAGCGACGCCTGCTGGTTTGTCGTTGCCCTTAACCGTCTCCTCCCCCGCCTCGATCTGCTCCTGCTTTTCCACCGTTGCGTCACCTTTGCCCGCGGCCGGCGCTTCCTCTGGCGGTCGCTCGACAAGCGCATGGCCTTCGTTGTCGCTTGGGCGGCGGCCCGTGGGATTTCGTACCATCACCGACCACACACGATACCCACCGAAGAGCACAATGGCGATGCACACTGTTGGAATTAAGATGAGCTCTTGGAAGCACAGGCCAAGATCAAATGCCCGTGTGGGAGCAACAACGGCGAAACCGTCTGGGTGAATACATTGACCGGGCATGGTATGAGGTCGTTGAGATCGTTTGAATGGGACTTGGGGTGTGGACAAGGAGCAGTGGAGCCAGCATTTGCGATCCGCGGGTGAGGCAACAAGGGTGACGATTTGCCTTTATAGTGCCCGAGACGATTACTTGTGTCCACCACCGCCCGGATCAAGACGGGCGTTCGCACTATCATGCGCCCGTGACTTGAGCCGAGCTGGACGGATGAACCAAACTGATGGCCAGCATTTCCACCAATGAGGAGAGTGCTTTCGTCCGATCCAAACGGAAATGTCGAAATTGAAATCATCACGCGACACAAATATGTCGAAAGCGATCGGCGGGCCATGCGTTTTTGGTTTGTACAAACGCCACAATGTTGCCGCATTTGTCAAGGCTGAGTAAAGAGGACAATATGAGGTCCCATCGATTTTGCCGGGCGGCGCCACTGGCACATTCGACAGAGACACAGGAACAAATGTCTCACACGACCCTAAGGATTGTGATCAGCTGCAGTCTTGTTGCTTGCATGCTGACATTATCCGAGTCGCAGGCGGGAGAAAGGCAAAAGAGCATGGCGGAATGCACGCTGAGACACAGTTTCCTCATCTACCGACCAGCACTCTCGAGCGTTCGAAATGAAGGTGCACAAGTTGCTTGCGCCAGTCCAACGCAACATACATATCATATGCACAATGGGCAGCAAATAAGTACATGTCTCTGCAACTCAACTTAACATCCCTTGCCTCTTGTCCGCACCAAAACCCTTGCCAATGACCTGTACACTGCCCAAAACAAACACACAGCTCACACCAAATCATGCATATACGGCCTAACCAAACTACTCACGCGCTTCCACATCTTGCCCCTCATCCCATCGTGCTTATCCCGTCCACCCGCCACCGTCAACGCCCTTGGTCCACACCGCGAACACGCCTCGGGCTCTGCGCCCAAATCCTGAAACACATTCAACCCCTCCAACCTGCTCTTCAACAAGTCGCCCGCGCCTTCGCCAAACACACTCTGTGCAAACAAGGCGGCAAATTCCATGGCCGGGCGCGTGTGCTCCTTCTTTTCAATCAACAGGCCGCATTGCGGGCAAAGGCCCGTGGATGATGAGAAGGGGCCACCTAGCAGCGCCGAAAAGTCCATGGCCACGGAACGTTCAAGTGACGTGGGCATGTACAAGTGCGTATCGAGCAAGGGCGTGGATACTTGGGGTAGTTGCGACATGTGATGCACAGACACCCAGGTGCCTTGATCGAGTTTGGAGCGCGCTTGCGAGTTGTTGACCTCGAGTTGGCGCAAGTTTGGACATGGGTACAGCGCCCGGAAGGCATTGGGTGGGATAATGAAAGTGCGCGCGAGCGCGGCCAGGTCGGCTTGTGTCAGGCCCGTGTATGAGATGGTCAAGGACACGAGCCGTGGGTGTGCGTGGAGCAGCGCCGTGAGTTGGTGCAAGCGAATCACGTCGTCGAGCTCGTCGTTGGCGAAATTGAGCCAGTACAGGTTCGGGCACGTGGGCAACAGGTCGAGCAGCGAGCGCGAGGGTACAATGGCCAATGTGCGCCCTGGTGGAAACAAGCAATGTGCGCCCGTGCCGTGAATCAGCAGGTTGCGCAGTGTAACGTTGCCTAGCATCAGCAATGTGCGCTGCGTAATACTGGCGTCACGCAGGCCGTCAAGCACGTGGCTCACGGGCACAAACGACGGCGCCAACGGGCCCGCGAGCACGGGCGGCACAATGTACATTTTCAACTTGAACATGCGCAGCTCTTCCAGCCCGTGCACGAGCCCAGGATGCACGGCAACCATGGGCAATTCCCAGTGGTCGTGTTCCTCCGACAAGCCGTGCCCACCGGCTTCGATGCACAAAAAGCGCACGTGCCCGCGTGTTGCGCACGTGGCGCTGAGTGCGGTGCGCTTGATGCGCGCGAGCGCATGGGCAACGTTGGGTGGCCAACGGGCGGGCGAGTTGACAGTGCGCAGGCGGTAGGAAGATTCGGGGATGTATTGGATGACGCGTAGGGACGTGAGTGGAAGGCCGCGGTCGGGCGTGCGGCGCGTGAGCATGTCAAGCATGCTGAGCACCAGGTCAATGGGGATTTGCACTTGGAGCACCGACAGATCCGCAAGGTTGGGTAAGCCCGTGGCCATTTGCGAGCACACGTGGTCGGCAGAGTCGGTGGTGATGAAGAAGGCCGACGAGATGACGAGCTTGCGCAGCGAGGTAAACAGTGACGAATGCAAGTGGTCGAAATCGTGGATGCATAGCCGGATGTTGGAGGCAAAGTCCGGGTCGCGCGTGGCTTCTTGCATGGCCATGTGTTTCGGATCGAGTCCTTCTAGGTCGTATTCCTTGACTTGGGCAGATGCGCAAATGTGTCGCTCTTCCAGCATGGACTTTGCGTACCGGATGACGGGCGTGTGAAAGTCGATGAGCGTGGATTGGAAGGTGCCAGGGCGGGAAAAGTCAAACACGGGGTCAATGCCCTTGCGGATGCCAAAGTGAAGCCAAAGGTCGCGCGGCGAGTTGAGCCACGCTGCCCAGGGGCGAGGTTGCTTGGCGTTTTGGATTTGCACGAGAGCATGGCCAATGGTCCATTTCTTGAGCTTGAGCTTGGCTTTGGGTTTGGACGAGGATTTGCTGTTTTTGGGACGAGGAACAGGAGTTGCAGCCGCCTTGGTTTTCTTGTTTGGGTTGACGACCGCAGGCTTGTTGGAGACAACTACTTGAGGTGACTTTTGTTTCGTTGTCGTAGTTGGTGAATCGTCACCATCGATTGGCTCGGCGGCAGAGTCAAGATCGTCTGCATCTCCACTCAAATCGCTAAAGGGTACGAGTGGATAATCCAAAGGAAACTCGAATCCCAAGGCAATGATGCCGCTGATATCGACGGTGCGCTTTCCCCAATCCATGGCCGAGATAAAGTACACTTCGGGTCCAAGCTTTCCCTGATGGCGGCTGTCTTCGAGTACAATGACGGCCGACACGGGTGTGTGCGGAGCCGACTTGAAGACGCCTGCTCGGTTGCGCAAAATGCGGGCGAGATCGAGAAAGCCAAAGACAATGGGAGTGCTGAGTCCGCCCAGGGGGGTCAGATGCGGCATGAACGAGAGATCGACCAGTGTGAGGTTTGGACAGATGAGAGCAATGCGCGTGAACCAGGCCATGGGGAGGTTGGCGAGGATGGACGGGTCACAGCGGCGGTGGGCATGAGTGATGGAAGTGATGGCCGAGATCAAGTGAGTCGGTGCAGAAGAGGAAGAGGAGGCGGAGGGAATCGAGGCAAATGGATCATGATTGCTGAGCAAGTGAGATTTTGCGTTCTTTGGTCTGCGGGTGCTGCCACCGCCATGACCACGACGGCTATCTCTTTTTGGCTTTGAAGGTGATGACGATGCGGTGGCGGCGCCTTGCGGATCGTCTTGGTCGGGGGAGAGCAAGACCTTGCTGCGGCGCAAGGCATCAGTGACGAGATCGAATTCCGCGGATTCAATGAAATAGCGCGAGACGGTGAGGGAGCGGACATGGGCAGCAAGGTCTGGGCGTGACGAGAGCGTGTTGAAGATGAGCGGGAGCGACGGGAGCGAGGGCGCAAACAAGTGCGTGTAGAGTTGCGGGAGGGCAATGGCAGCAGCAAGCTTGCAGCAGCAGGCAAAGGCGATGATGTCGGAGCGGTTGAGGTAGCAGGGCTGGTTTGGGCGCGTAAAGAGCAGGCGGTACGTGAGGATGTCAGCAGGCAGGCCCAGCAGCAGCGATGATTGCGATGGCACTTGAGGGTCGTTGACAGGGTCGGACTCGGACTCGGACAGCATTGTTATTTGGGTGATTGGTTGTGGGTCGTACGAGGAGAGTCGCTTGCACACGGATTGGATTGCGTCGAGTGTCGATCTCGAGTGATACTGATAACATGCTCCAATTTCATTCATATTAATATTCATCAATATTTACATGATGATGATCTGTATGACACACGGCTGCCGATCCACATATGTATAAAAGAAAAGAACCGAGACGGAAAATCTGAGAAGGCTCTCGGAAAAACTTTGCATTGACTCCAACTGGTACTGAAACTGGTGAAACGAAGAACAAAACAACGCCGCCAGTCTTTCCTGTTTCTCATACGTTGACTGTGACTGTGGCTGTGGCTCTGACATATATGTAGACTCAGTTATTGACGATTCTTTACTATACCATGCACAATCAATGCTATCCCGCCCGCGTCCGGGCCCATCTTGGGGCCAAGGCGAGTAGGGCCGCCGCCACCCTTCTCCTCGTCCTCGCCATAATCTTGGCGACGTCAGCCCAGCGCTCACCGGGCCCTGCTGGCGCTGCCGCCGTCCTCGACTCGGCCTCAAACACCCTCTACCTCTTTGGCGGCTACGAAGTCACCCGCGGCCGCGCCCAGTGGACCAACCGTGCCGTCGCCTCGCTCGACCTCTCCAAAAACTTTACGGCTTCCACTACCGGCCTCTCGCTCGACTACCCCGTCACGGGCAACACGGGCATCGCCTATGCCGTCCCCGTCGTCGACCCCGTTGCCCGCCTCGTCCACATCATTGGCGGCTTCTCGGGCCCTCAAGGCAGCGCTCCCTTGCGCGTCCAAGTCAATGCCAACTCAACGCTCGTGTTTTCGCTCGACTCAAAAACCTGGACCACCACCTCGGGCCAGCTCGCCACCCCAGAGTCGCTCAACGTGCCCAGAGACCATGCACGCATGGGCAACACGCTTACGGTGGCCCCCGCCACTCAACGCGCCGCCCAACTGCCCACTTGGATGTACGGCGGCCACGACGAATCGCGCGGATGGCTGCGCGACTTGGTGCTTGCCGACCCGAGCACAGACCCACAACGTGGCTCGCCACGTGTCACGCTGGTCAATCGCACTGCTTCGGCTGGTGGTCCATCGTTTCGCGCCATCCCATGCATTACGCCCGTCAACCCGGACCGCATCATCATTTCGGGCGGCACAAACAGTGCACCCGCGTCCCTGGCCGATGTCTGGGAATTCACGCCATCCACCTCCACTTGGAAGTCGCTCAAGGCCATGGCCATGGGCCGCATCAACCATCGCGCACTCATGTTTGACAAGGATGAGTTCTTGCTCGTGATTGGTGGGCAAAGCGAAGCCTTGCGTGGGTCTTCCTACATCTTGATTGAATACCTGCATTTCCCCACCATGACTTGGTATCGCGGCGCCATTGACAATGCCGACGCGTCGCCCATCAAGTCGCTCACTGGCCACGTGGCGCATGTGGTTGGCAACCAGGTCGTGCTTGTTGGCGGCACATTTGTCAAGGCGGATGGTGTTTCGGGCGATATGGATACCACCCCACCGCCCGTCAGCGTGCTGAGTGTTGCAAGGGAGGCGCCTGGGTCGGCCATGCTCAAGTTTCGGTGGACCGACGTGTACGACGCGTCGCCCTTGGTTGGCGCGACTTTGGCTGGCAACAAGGGCGGAAAGGATGGACAAGTGGAAGAGACCAGTGGTGGCAAATCAAAGTTGCTCTTGATTGCAGGTGCCGGCGCCGCTGCCGTGGTGTTGTTGGCGGGAATTGGCGTGTTTGTCTATGTTCGCCGGCGCCGCTCCAACGCGGGCTCCCACCATCAACCACCATCCAAACTCGAATCGGGCCCTGCTGCTTCTTTCCAACCGCCGCTGCCCACCAACGGGCCCAACATGGTCGCCTCGCCCACATCCACCATGCAATCCACGTCCACATCACTTCCTGGATACGCAACCAACGACCAGCTCATGGGCAAGCCGCCTACGTTCCCATCTACCGCCAAATACCTGTCGGGTGCAGACGAACACTTGTATCTTCCGCCCAACAAGCCCCAAGCACAGCAAGTACACATCCACGACGACACGGAAGGGCCATTGTACCTGCCGTCGCCGTCATCCGCCAAGCCGACAACGACGACGACCATGCCAGAGCGCGAATCACTCTACTTGCCCGGCAGCATGCCCTCGGGCTCAGGCTCGAGTCCCACGGCGTATCCATCGGGTGCAGGCATGGATGCGGGCGTCACGGTAACTCTGGGGCCCTTGGCTCAGGGAGCAAGTGCGCCCGTGCGTGATCACGCGGCAGTAAGGAGGGAGCAGGTCCATCATTTGCCGCAGCATTAGATTGTGCCTTGTATATACATGCAGTTTTGTTTTGGCAATTCCCTTTCTCGTTTCCTCTTTTTGTCTGGATGTGTTCTCATTTGCTTTGAGGCTTCTTCTTTTTTTGTGACCGTAGTACCGCACTTGCCTTCAACGACACACGCGCACGCACTCTCATTTCACTTCAGTTGGTCATTCGCCACTGCATCCTGCTGTCGTTTCCTTCACTACTTGCAAATACACAATTGCACACATGCCGCGAAGCACAAGCGACGGAGGCCCAAAGCAATATATTGAGAAGTAGCTATACGTCCACCAAGCACCAAGCAATGCAGTGCCATCACAAGTTGCCAACATACTTTCTGCGCATCCAATACTCGTCCTGGACACGGCGCACATGGGACCGAGACTCCGACTCGGACCGCATATGTGTCTGACCTCGGCTTGCATCCATCGGCCCTCCACCTACATGATTCGGTACCGACCGCTTGGCAAGGTATATGCGCGTGTTCGAAACGGACGGCGGCCCTTTGGGGTCCACGGTGTATCGCGATCGGTCCCAGTACTGAGCCGCCATGGACCGAGGCGTGGCCGACACGGTGGCAACGGGTGCGCCCGTGGCGACCAGTGCGAGCGACGAGGCGACCCACAGTAGGAGTGCGGATGTAGCAACGAGATGCAGACAGTAGCGGGACATGTTGATGGATGGGCTCGAAAACGAAAAAATGGTTGGTCAGCGTCTATACGGATCTGTCTATCATGCTTTGCAAGTTTGGAACGAGGTGTGAAAAGCGTGCATGAGGGAGGGACTCACCCGCTTTTAGCGCTTCTTGTGCCAGAATAGGCTCGTACGCTCTGGGAACAATTGACTGGTCGGCTGCATATGATCACCGCGCCTCATACATTTAGCCGTCAGACACGGAGACGAGTGAACAGTTGCCAGCCAACGCCAGTGGCAGCCTCAACCAATCGTCCGCCGCGGTCAAAATGTCGTGATTCCAAGGCAGCCACCATGCATTTGTTGCCTGGCGTATGACAAGAGATCATTCAAAAAAGCAAAAGCGGGGCAGTTCTTCATTGGCGTGTTTATGACAGAGTATATACAAATGTTCTCGACCTCCACATTCCAATCAGCCTACAGGGCCACAATGCGCCAGCAACCACCAACGCGCCCATCGCAGTTACTTTTGTCACCTTGAACCCCTCGGCACTCGACTTCTTTTCGCTGGCCTCCACGACGCCGGGCAATGCTTGGCCGCCTTCGGTCCCGACATTCACATTGACAGGCAACTTTGCGTTAATCGGGTCTTCGCCAAGCGGGCCCAGCCCGCCGTCGTCGGCTTGACCCGCAGGCGCACACGTGGCAGTGGCGCATTCGGAACACGACCCAAGTGTCACCACACATTTGGGGCAGCCGGGTTCACATACCGGCGGTTGCGCGGGGCAAATGGCGCATCCGCCCCAGGTGTTGGATGAAGGTACACTTGGGGATTGTGCGAGCGTGGACGGGGTAGACGCCAGGAGAAGGGCCGCCACAGAGGTGGCAATGTGGACAGAGGTGAGGAGCATGGTGAAGGGAAATGGACAAGGACCTGCTTGTGTGGATTTGGTGTACGAGTCGACAAGTAGATGTGCAGCGGACCAGCCGGTGAGTGGGTGAGTTGGGGGGGGTATGGTGTGTGCGAAATGAAAGGCCGTTACTTGCTGCGGGCGGGGCGGCAGGGATATAAGAGCAAACAGTGCAAGGGCATGTGTGTTGCATAAGTCGGTATTGACTGCCTCGCGAGTGTCCGCGATTTGCGGTCCGACTGAGGATGCAATGTGGCTCAAAAGTCATGGAATGCGACCATGCAGTGTATACATGAAATCTCACATTGCAATTGGCGAGCGAGCTAGGGGCGATGGCATGAAGGTGGCAAATTGAGGTGTAGAATGGCGGATCATGGTTCAACGTGGCATGGGTCCATGAACGCGTCGAGGCTGGAGTCAAGGTGCGGACGTGGATGTTGTGTGGATTGAATGATGAACCGAAAGTGGTACTCTGTGTCAATGGCAACCGATTTTGCCCATGGACCATTGACCGACCACCTGGAGGCAGATGACCAACGGCCCTGAATGAAAGGTGACAGGATCTGAGATGAAACGGAATGATGCCGTTCGAATTGGAATTTAACTGGATACAAGTGACAGTCACCCACATACCGATTTCGCGACTGCAAACACATGTCTCGTACGACAACGGGGAAGCGAGCGGCGACAGGGGACGAACAGGTGGAAAAACATCGAGAGCCGATGGCCGCTCGTTGAGCATGAACTTCTGCTGCCTCGGGTATCTTCTTGAAGTTATCATGTCCAATTACCATCCATTCGTCCACCTGACTGCAGGAATCAAAAACTAAGAAATGGAGGAACGTGAAGAAACGCGTGGGTTGAACGCGGCACTCATGGGACGAGATGGGCGGCATGGGCAAGGCGCAGTTCATGACTCACCCACTCGACCACATGCTTCCCAGCCCCGCTTCGGTTCCCAAGCCAATCCACTCTTGCCACTGGCCAATGGCGGCTGCCAAACCATGACCATGGACAGCTCATCCTGCGTGGAAACCGGCAAACATTGTGGCCGCTGTGTTTGTTGCGCACCCAAACGTCCTTCCATATTTGGCCGCCGTTCCCTACATCACGGTCACCATTGGCACTCACTTCACTTCATTGCCTGTGGACGGGAGCAACTTGGCTCGCACCTCCGCGTGCTTTATCTCCTTCACCGTAATCCGAATGTCAAAACACCGTGTGCTGTGCATACCTCGGACCAGTACCATCATCCAAGACCCGGCTCGACGTCGGACACATTTCCTTTCGACTCCGCCAACCACAGACTGTCATTGACTGACGGTACCAAGGCCATTGGCTCGACAACGACTCGACAACTCGCCTCAGCTCGCCTCGACTCACTCGACTCGGCACCAAGTACCATGTCCAACGCAAAGAAGGGCGGATTCGCCGACTGGGCACACTTTCAAGGGATTGGCGCAGGCGCAGGTTCGGTTCATTCCTTCATTTCCTGTCCATCCGAATCGATAATGGCTCTGACACCCTTGCACTTTCAACCAAATAGCCCTTGTGTGCGGTGGCCCATCTGCTACTTTTACCCACGGTGGTACCTCGGCCCATACGGCCTTGCCCTTGGCCTCATTGTGATGGCCCTCGAATGGCCGCTCGTTAACCCGGCATCCCTGGGCGCATTCTACTCCAACTACTCGATTCGCGGATTGCTTTACGTGGTCTTGTCGGCAGCATGCTACCTGCAAGCCGCGCTGTTTAATGGCGGCAACTTTTTGACGTTTTGCGGACTGACGTATCTGGTAGCGTCGTTCCGGGGCGAGTCATGGAAGCCGCCGAGGGGACGGGGCGGAGCGCGGCCGGCGCCTCCCCCGGCGCGAGCGCAGGGCGAAAAGCGATAGAGTGCATGTGCTGGAAGAATTGATTGTTTTTTTTTTCTTACACTCTGCTAGTCAATCTCCCATCAATCCCCTTCACCCAGTATCATACCATATCCGCTCGTTGGCTTTGCCGCCACGCTCGCCCGTCGGTTGCCTCACTGTCCTTGTTGTTGATGCTGCCAGTCGCATTCTCAAGACTCCAGATTTACCCACACACCAAGCCCAACCTCCTGTCCTTATTCAACATGTTATTCACAACACAAGTCCGCTTGTGTGATTGTCACACATGTACTTGATTCACCTTGTAAATACACCTTGCCTTTTTCTCTCAACCATCGTAGCCTTGAGCAATGGCAAGTCAGTGGTGGATGACCAAACGATGAATTGTATTTACAAGATCTTTGCTCGACTCGGGATTGCGAATGGGACTCGTTACACGTTTACTGCTCCATGGGCTCCTGGCCGAGTTTCTGGAATTCGGCCCTGGGACAGACATAGCAACATCAAGCAAGCGGGTGAGTGAGTCTATAGGAGTGATGAGGAAAAGAAGCAAGGAAGCAAAAGATACCTCAATTGGTTGGAGAAATCATCCGTGGTCTCGTCGTCGTCCCAGTTGTCGTCCCAAGCGTGCACTTCTGGCTTTGTCTCGTCGGCCGTGTTCCAGTCTGTACATGTACAAGGAGAACATGCGGCAAGGTCAAGTCAACTGAATTGCATAGAGACTCGGGTATTGGCAGGAGTATACACTTACCCTCGACGGGGAAATCTTCGAACTCGTCGTCTTCTTCGAGAATGCCGAGCCCCGGCAACTCCTGCTTTTGCGTCTGCTGCTGATCCTTGGAGGGCGCAGGCGCGGCGTCCGACTTGGGCGCGGCGGCGGCCGAGGGCTTGTTGGAGCTCATGGTCGGGGTGATGGTGGGAAATGCGTGAGGTTTCAGTGCGGGCGCTTTTGGCGGGTTACATGCACGTGTGTCACGAAGAAAAGGGATCACACGCGTTCGCTGTTGCGTTTGATTGAGAGTGGTACATATGTACATGTGAGTGCCGATCGGCGAAACGATCGACGGCCCGCCATGCTTGTTTTCGTGGTTTCTTTCTGAGTAGTTTCTTGGGTTTCTTCTTGTGGTTTCGTAGGCCTAGTTTACACTGACAAAATGCCGATTTGTCAATGAAAATAAATGCCCATACCACAGCAAAAAAGACAACACCATGCCCTCGATTCTGAAAATCCGCGTCTCGTGCGCCCGGGACCTGCCCGTCATGGACCGCGCCTCGGAACTGGCCGACGCCTATGCAGAAATCCGCTTTGGCGACCTCGACCCGCAGCGGTCGCCCATTGCTCGCAAGACCCTCAACCCCGTGTGGAATCACGACTTTCGGCTCGAGATTGCCGACGACTCTGTGCTGCAGTCGGAACCGCTCGAGATTCGCGTCCTCGATTACGATGCCATCACGGCCAACGATGCGGTGGGATCTGTCTTGATTGATTTGGATCCGTTGCTGGGGCTGGATTCGTCGACAGGTGGCGGCGGCGCGGGTGCGGGAATGTCGGCGGCGGGTATTAGTGGTGTTGGAGCAGGGGGGTTGGCAGGAAGTGCCACCGCCACGGCACCGTCGGGAATGACGCCAGGTGGCGGATCGAGCGAGATTCGGGGGTGGTTTCCATTGTACGACACGCTGCGGGGAATCCGTGGTGAGGTCTATGTCACTGTGCGACTCCAGTTCTTTGGCAATGCCAGTGCGTACAAGTCTGTTGGTTGTTTACCTTTTCACATCATTGGCATTCACTCACGACTATTGAAATACGTGCCAGACCCATTCAAAGACTCGTCGGCAGGTGTTCAATTTTCACTTCCCCGCAAATCCCATCTTGCTACCAGCTCACCACACTGTCGGGCTTTGTCGACGCCCTGCTCATTGACGACGACCCCGAATACCATTGGACCGACTCGTTCCGAACACCGCGAGCCTCCAACGAATCCAGGCAAAAGCTTCTGTGCCGCATGTCATGCCAGCTCCGCCGGCTCATGGGCAAAAAGGCGCTCGAGCTCGGCGCCAACGCCATTGTCGGCTATCAGCAGTGCTTTGACTTGGAGAATGAAACGAAAAACATTGTGGCACGTGCCATTGGAACCGCATGTTTGGTGACGCCCGTGCTCGAGTCGGCTTCGGGTGATGCCGAGGTGTTTCAAATTGAAAATGCGCCCTTGTACCAACAAGCGCCAGAGCAGCAGGGTCAGGACCGCGCCGGAATTTGGCGGCACCATCAGGTCACGGAATCGCCCATGGACGTACTCGCTTCTCCCGTGCGCCAGATCTATCCACCGCAAACCCCTAGTCGGTCCAACACCATGCCCCCGGGACCTCGGCAGAAGACCCGGCATCTTCTGCCTTTGCCCCGCTTCCTTCACCCACAATCGCACCCAATTCATCCGTTGTCACGCCCATGACGCCAACGACGCTTCTGCGCAACCCACCTCCTGGTCTCTCGCAACCAGTTCCTGCAACCCCGGCCGCCGCCGCGGCCGCATCACCGCCAGTCCCGCCCGCACGTACCACTGCTCCACCACAACGCCCGCCACAGGCACAGCGCCGCGACCAACACGCAACGCCGACGCCGCCGCCGGTCGCTCACGCACTGGCTCGAACACCCGATTCTGCTGACGACCCTGACCCGGTTCCCCGCCTACTCGATCGTCAACCTGGCCGGGCTCGTGACGGCCAAATCCGTCAAACTCTTGTCTACCTACGACTCGACGCCCGCAGCCACGCGCGACGCTTGGTGGGGCGAGCTGCGCGACGAAGTGCGTGCACACGCCAAACACTTGCGGTGTACGCACGTGCTGGGCTACTCTGAATCCACGGCCATTCACGACGATCTTGTGGTGTTGAGTGCCACTGGCACGGCCGCTAATTTGGATCCCACCAACACAAAGGCCGCAGGCGTGTGCCGGCTGACGCACGTGCCGTATCCGGCACGGTCCACGACGTTGCATGCGGCGCTCGCTACGTGTGCGGCGTGTGGCCGCAGGCCTGTGCCGCCGCTGGTGCTGGCAACCGTGGATCCGCCGCTGGATTTACCGGCAAGTGTTGGTCCGGGCGTCTTGATTGAGGCGCACGTGTTGAGGCCCAAGAAGAAAAAGGATGGCGAGACAAATGCTGCGCTCGTGAGTGATGCCATTCCGTTTGCCGAGTTTGATTTGCATCGGCAGCTGACGGGCAAGTTGCGCGCCGTCGGCGGGAATGCCGTGTTTGGACTCAAGGTCCAACTGGTGTTGGGCGATGAGCATCTGGTGGCGGTGGCCACGGGTACGGCGTTTCGGTTGCCGTGGATTCCTGGTCCGGAGCCTGTGGTGGCGGGTGGGTTGGGCAGTGGGAGTGGCTTAATGCGCGAGGGCCATGGAACCAACAATAGCAATGGAAACAAGGCCGGCGGGGGAGATGCATCGTCGTCGTCGGATTCCGATTCGGACTCGTCCACGTCGTCCGTGTCCGTGACGGGCCTTGGGCTCGGTCTTGCGGGCGTGCCTGACTCTTCCTACACTCCCTCTGTGCTGCATAATAACGCCGCCGACGATCCGCTCAACAATTCATCCGATGCACTCAATACCAACGCCATGGCCGACCCGGCCATGCTCGGATCCGTCACGTACAATTGCGCGCCACCGGCACTGCACATTCCCGCTCCCGGCCCCATGTTTGCCCACCAGATCGTTGTGGCCGTGCGCCAAGCCTTGCTTTCTGCGCCGTCGCCCACGGGTGTGCCTGGCGACGCGAGCAGCAAGCCCGATGCGCGGCCGTCGTCGTCGTTTGCATCGGCAACCAATCGGCGCAGCTTGAGCGGGGCAGCTGCATCGGCGGCGGCGGCCGTGGCCGCAAGCGCGGGCGGCTTGCTTGGTGGCGCTGGTGGTGGTGGGTGGCGGCGGCGGCGGTCCAAGTGCATCGTCGGCCGCATCCCAGGCGTTTCCCGTGCCGCCGCCGCCGCCCAATCCCAACGCATTGGGTGACATGGTTGCGTCAAATCCATCGGCATCCGACTTGTTTGGCCCCCTTGGGACAGCCATGGGCAATGGCGGCGCCGCAGCGAGCGGGCCCGACCGGTTGGCCGCCATCATGAATGCCTTGTACATGCAAACGAGCTTACAGTTTGCCATGCTGCGCCCGTGCTTGCTGGCGGGCGTGTCGCACGACGTGTCGATTCTGGACGGCGGTGTGTTGCAAGTGCGCATGGTCGGGACAGTCATGGGCAGGGTCGATGTGCCCGGCGAATTGAGTGCGCTGTTGGGTGATGCCGATGCAGACGCGGGCCAGGCAAGCATCTTGCCTTCATCAGCCGCGGCAGCAGGGTTTGGGCTCGGTGCCGGGCTTGGGTTTGGCGGCACGTCGGGCGTGGAAATCACGCCACTAGCCTCGATTCCGCACACGCGCATCACGACCTATCTTGGCCGGCTCGCGTTGCATTTCGTCAAGGAAATTGCCGAGCATCACCATCAAAGCTACGTGTCGCATCATGTGGTGTCGCATCCGGTTCCGCTGGCGTATGCATGCCCGCCCAACTCGGCGCCCAATGCATGGGATCCGCTGCTTGCGGGCAGTGTGGGCGCAGACGACGTGGATGCCGGTGGCATGGGCGCGTTTGTGCAGACAACGTGGACAGAGATCATGGCCGTGGTTGGAGCACATGTGCAGGCGTTGGGCGGGAATGCGCTCATGGCGTTCCGGGTGGAGCACAGCGGGTTTCATGATGGGTTGAAGAACCAGATGTATGCGCTAGTGTGTGTGAGTGGGGATGTGTGCTCGGTTGTGCCGACGGCTGGGTGGCGGCGGGCGGGGAGAGTGCGGTTGTGGGGTGAGTTTTGGACCGACAAGGGACTTGAGCTTGATTCTGATTCTGTATTCATCGACATTTTTTGTATTCGCTGAGTAAAGTATAGACACAGTCCATGTTCATGATGGAAACTTGTGTTCACGCTTCCTCATTGGCAGTTGCTCGAATCTCTCCTCTCCAAGTCTCTCGTGTCTCTCACGTGCACTGCATCTAATGAAAACAATGTCGTCCAATGCAACAGCAGCATCACCGCCGTCAGTGCGGGCAAAGCGGCCCCGTCTGTCCTCCCCACCGGCTCCCACAGGCAAGACTGGCGACTCGCACTCGGACCATGACAATGACAGTTACTCGCAAGGCCATAATGATTCACCACCGCAATCCCCCGTTACGAACGACAACGCTGTTGACGAACCGACACAAGCTTCTTCAGTAGCTCCGGTACCTCGCAAACTCAAGCCCTACCGTCTTCGCCCAGACCCTGCGAATCAACACCCCTCAACGGCTACCGCCTCGACCGCCGTCCACGCACAAGCCGCACTGCTGCGCGACGTCCTCTTGGCCGACCTGCAAGCACAAGAAACCATGCTGGCCAACCTGGCCGACTCTGTTGCGGGCGAATTCTCGCGCGCCTTGATTGAGCAGTCGCACTTGCGTGCAACGTACGCGCAATGGGCAGCGATTCCAGACACGGACCCGTTTTGGTCGCAGCCAGACGTGCTGATACATTTTTCGTCGCCGACTTCCTCCCACGACCCTGCACGTGATGTGTTTTCCGTGCCGCCGTCGGTCGCGGCTGGCCCACCGGCGCACCCGCAAGACCTATTTGCGACCGTGCGGCCGGGACATGCCGATGGTGGCAGCGACAACCAAGTAGATGAAGAGGAGGAGGAGGAACTTGCGTCGCTGTTTTCATTTCTGCCAGTCCCATCTTCAGTGTCGCCCACGCAAGATGCCGCATGTCTTGACCCATCCGAGTTGCATGCAGACGAGGAGGAGCCGCCGTTGGATTTCGATACACTCGAAGAGTTGCTCGGGATTGCGAGCAGTCGAGGTCCAAATGAGACGCCAGGGCGGGGAACTCGGCTGCCACCCATGCCGACGCAAATGCTCCATTTCCTGGCGGGTTCAGATGCTGGCGATGGCGGCGAGCAGCAGGTGTCGGATACGGAGGGGCAGGCCGATGTCGGCAGTGTATCAGAAGAAAACGGGTCAAGGTGAGTGTGTGTGAGGCGGAGAGGGGTTGAGAAGGGAGCACGTGGCTCTTGCGCAAGTGTGCAGAAAAGTAAAATTGTATACTACCCTTGGCAGAGGTGGGATCCGCCCCGTCAGTGCCATGGATGATAGGCAGGCCATCAGCAGGCACCCATCGTCACTGTAATCGACACAGACAGATATAAATATAAATATGTACGAGACTTATCATCCTTTTTCGTGGCGGAACCCGATCAAGCGGGACGAGTATGACTGGCAAGCTCACGTGGTCAATCCAAGATCATGATTCACTGTCTCACGGCCAATCAAGTGAAAAGCTCAGCCAGCCCCAAATGCTCCCAATCCCCGTCAAGTCGAAAGCAACCCAATGCACAACAGCACTTGTCAGCAGGCTAGCACCATGTCCTCATCAACACCCTTCCCGCTACCCTGGCCATCGCCGCTCCTGGCTGCCTGTGCCAACGCGCAGCACCTGACCCGCGATCAAGTGACCGCCATCACCACCCACCCGGCCCACGGCACAGACTACCTGCTCGAAACCCTCAATGCGCGCGTCTACGATGTCGCCATTGAGTCGCCACTGGTTCCTGCCCCGCGCCTGTCTGCACGCCTCGCATCGACCATACTGCTCAAGCGCGAAGACTTGCAGCCCGTCTTCTCCTTCAAGCTGCGCGGCGCCTTCAACAAGTTGTTCAACCTGACGCCCGAAGAGCGCGCGCGCGGCGTGATTGCCGTGTCTGCAGGCAACCACGCTCAGGGCGTTGCCCTCGCTGCGCAAAAGCTCGGCATCCGGGCCACCATTTGCATGCCCGTATTTGCTCCAAAGATCAAGGTCGACAATGTGCGGCGGCTCGGTGGGCATGTTGTACTATCCGGATCCGACTTTGATGAGTGCAAGCAACACATGCTGCAGCTGGCAAAGGACCAGGGCGCAGTCATCATTCCGCCATTTGACGACCCAAAGGTGATTGCGGGCCAAGCCACCGTTGGCATGGAAATCTTGCATCAGGTCAAGCAGGACAGGCTCGATGCCATCTTTGTGTGCTGCGGGGGCGGCGGATTGCTGGCGGGCATTGCCGCGTACGTCAAGCGTGTGCGCCCACACGTGCGCATTGTGGGCGTCAACACGGTCGACTCGCGCGCCATGGCAGAGTCGATTGCACACGGCAAGGTTATGGCTCAAGCTCAAGTGGGCTTGTTTTCCGATGGATCCGCGGTACGCGTCGTGGGCGATGAGACGTATCGGCTCGCGAGCCAGCTCGTCGACGACATGATCACGGTCACCACCGACGAAGTATGTGCGGCGATTCGCGACGTGTTTGAAGAGACACGGTCCATTCTCGAGCCCGCAGGCGCCTTGTCAGTGGCGGGGTGCCGAAAGTACTTGGCGCGGTTTCCGCAGCTTGCCGGCGGCGTGTTTGCGTGTGTGCTGTCGGGTGCCAACGCGAGCTTTGACCGGCTCGGATTCATTGCGGACCGCACACGCATTGGCGACGGCCGCGAGGCGCTCGTGTGTGCAAGGATTCCCGAGGTGCCCGGATCGTTTATTCGGCTGTACGACAAGATTCATCCCCGGAACGTGACCGAGCTCGTGTACCGGTTTGGCGACACAGCAACGGCCAAAGTGTTTATTGGGTTTGAAATCTCGCGCGGCCAACCAGAGGTCAATGAGGTGGTGGCGTCCTTTAATCATGTGGCCGATGGCACCGGCGAGTGGTCGGCCGTAGACTTGACACAAAACGAATTGGCAAAGCATCACGCTCGCTACTTGTGTGCGGGCAAAGGCCCGCACCCGAGCCGTGGTGAGCGCTTCTTTTCATTTGTGTTTCCCGAACGGCCAGGGTCTCTCGCCATGTTTCTCAAGTGCATGAGCGAGAGCGCACTCAACTGTACCTTGTTCCATTACCGGTATCGCGGCGGGGACATGTCGCGGGTATTGGTTGGGTTGACGAACGTTGGTGACCTTCAAGGCCACGACGACGAGGAAGATGCAGTGGTGCAAGGGTTTTTGAGCAAGCTGGGATTCGAGTGGGCCGAGCATAAGGAGGGCGATGATCCGGCCATGGCTATGTTGATGTGAAATCCTGTCATAATTTGCAGTAGGTATACTTGCACACATATTTGTACAATGGCCTTTGCACATTCACATGAGTACATAGCGACCAACGTTTAGGTGTTTACCTCATGTACCTAGGAGTTATGATGTACGGTCGCCGAACTTTGCCAGTCTGCACAGACAAATGCAGCCATACTGTGATGAAAAATCGACTCAATGCATTCAGCGCACATTACCCAAGACTCTCCGAGCCGGCCACTCGTGCCGTCCTCCCTGGCGACGCTGCCGTTCGATGTACAGTCGGCTATTGCCCGCCATTCCGATCTCATTTCCATCGCTCAGCTCCATTGCACCTGCCGAGCGTTTGCCAACCCCGCCCTCTACTCGAGCATTTCCGACGTTCGCATCTTGCAAGCCGTCACTGCGGGCGACAATAGTGCCTTCTGTCAAGCCCTTTCCGCATCATCCGACCTCACCGCAAAACCGCCGACATGGCCCACAGAGGCAGACCTCATTCATTACGACCGCCGCCGCCAACTATTCCAGGCCTGTGTTTGGCACCTCGTCTGCACACACAACGAGCCCTCAAGTGTGTGGTGGGCCCCGCTCGATCTTCTGTACGATGTAACCAAGGTATACCTCAGGGAACTCGACCATTTGGACAAGGCGAATGGGGTTGGCCAGTCCATCACCGACATTGCCGTGCTCAAGGGCCTCGATCAGATCGAAACGGACACCCAGCGGTTTCTTGAGCGCATGCTGGACGTCGCCGTCAGCCGCCGGCACTCGATTGGGCTGACAAGCTTGTCAACCTTTTGTGTGCGCAACAAAGCTTGGCTCGAATCGCTCGATCTATTCGGCACTTTGATGACTCTCACGAAGGCAACCGACGTACCCGCTCCACAGCTTGTCGATATGCAACTCGCCCTCTCCCCATTCACATGGTTTGGTAACGAGGGCGGTGACGCCTGCGAATGCGCAAGTGAATGGCTCGCCGCGAGCGGCCACCCACTCGTTCTGCTCAATGGCGTCCGCTTGTTTGCCAAAAATGGAAACGATAGCTTGAGTGCAACCCTGTATTGCCTGCCCGATCTCGTGTACGCGCTTTGGACCGCCGGCCGCAAGAACCTCACATTGCAATTTCTGGACCTGTTTCTTCTCGCCTTGGGCACGCACTCAGTGCGGTACTTTGCCTTCCGCGAAGCCGATGCCGACCCGCTCTTGTGGGCCATGGGCCAGCACGTTACGCGACCCAAAAAGGCGCTTCCGCTTAAATTCCCCGCTGACCAAGACGCAGACTCTGTCGAGCCAAGCGTGTTTCGGCCATTCATTCTCGCGGGTGCTTCCCAAGACTTGATTCGAGCAGCCATTGCCTCGTTGCGTGGATGGAACTGGTACGACATGGATAGTTGGTTCCAACTCAAAGAAAACCCTTATTCGCCTGTGGATCGGGAGCTGCTCGATTGGTACCTTGTGCGAAAGCCGCTGCATTTGGATCTTGTCCACGCCTACAGCCATAGGCTGGCGACAAGCCTGCGTGCCGCGTGCTCCAAGGTATCTGGCCGTGCTCTCCAACGTGTGCTCGAAGAGGTCCCATTTGATTTGGTGCATGCCCGCGAGATCACCGACACCAAGTACCCCACAAAGTGTGACCGTTGCGAGCAGCTCAAGCAGCTTGCCAACCAACCGGGCGCGCCCGCGCTGCTTAAGCGATTTGTCAAGCAGTATGACGAGGCGTCGCCCATGTCATTTGTCCCAATTCCTGCCCACAAGCGTCTGCAAGAGGCGCGTGCAATTCAGGCATTGCTCAAGTCAATTCCTCCTCGATCTGCAGCATCGGCCGCATCCAAGACCGGCGATTCGCATTCTTGGCGCGCATACCTCGACTCGTTTGTGGCCCAGCGCACAAGCTATGGCAACTCGTTGCTGCCGCTACTCTGGCCACACGTCCGCGATGCGAATCGATATCCCGACACTGCCCTCAATGTGATTCCGTTTGGCGAGTTTATGCGGGCCATGATTCAAGGACATTGGTTGCCTGAGGCGATACAGGTGCTTGACGAGGCAAAGGGAATCGAGCGGTGTTCAAGCTGGCGCATCAGCATGCAGGAGATGGTTGGGTTGATGGCGCCGGACAAAAGAGAACTGGCACACAGGTTGACTGCCGAGTCGGTTGAGGAGGTTGTTGACTTTATGAGGGAAAATGGGTGGTTGGCAGTGGAGGCATAGGCAGGCACATAGGTGAGTCACAGCCGTCTTGCAGTGCTGATCGATGTAATTGATTATTTACCTTCCTAATGTTTCCATAGCATACAACGTACAGACAGCACAACCGTGTATTCGTCCCAGTGTTTTCAAAGCTCAACATGATCGATTCCATTTGTACATGATCGACCCTGTCAAGGTCACTGCGAAATGCCTCCGTATTGTGAAAAAGCATGAAGCCAGTCGTAGCCCGGTCGTAAATGGCCCGCCAAATGGACCTGTTGGACCCTCAATAAACAGAGTGTTCAAGCAAGAGAGCAAAACAGCACGACGTCATGCGTTGCTCTTCCACTTCCCACTGGATGTATTGACCTGCAATGAATAGACCACAATGACTGAATGCACTGCACTGCCCAGCCCGCCCCACGAGGTGGCCGAGCTCATCCTCCTCTTTGCCATCCGCTCCATCGACCCGTTCGACCCTCGGAAACGCACACTCGACTCTGTCGCCATTCATGCCCTGCTCACCTCCCTTCCCGGCCATAGCTCTACCGGGGCCGACGCTGCCGGTGGTGGCTCTTACCTGACCCGCGCCGCACTCTTGCAAATGTGGTGGGTCGACTTGGACCATGCCAGCGTCCACAACAGTGTCCCGCTCCTCAACACCTTGCTCAACATGTCGCACCCTCGCCTCGTCCGCCCGCTGCAATACTCGCAGGTGGATTAGCGGAAGCCGTCAAACTGTGTCATGCCGATGTTGCTGAATGGTGGTATACTCAGCGGCAACGCAAGCTCTTGTATTCAACGATGTGGAATGGAACGATGTGATTGTGGGATTCAAGCAGGCCGATACCGAGGCCGATGCGCTGCGACTCTTCAAATGGGCCATCCGTGCACTGCTCAATGTCGACCCAGACTCGCTCCCAACCTCTGGTCGTCCCGCCATTGACTCGCCCGAACCAGAATACGTCTACTCGACCGGATACGATGGGCGCAGTTATGCCTATTTGTCCATCTTGACGGAATCCATGGCCCGCGGATTTTATTCCACCGCACAACTCGTTTTGCAAGTCTGGAATGTGGCCGCCGAATACCGGTACTCGCTTGCGCTGCAATCGCTGGCCCAGAACAAGGACAAGGACATGGTCTTGTGGGCGCTGGCCAACCTACCCATTGACGGCAGTAGCTCAGACCCAAAGTACTACGTATTGACAGGCGCGGTCAAGTCGGGCGACCAGGACTTCATCCGCTGGGCTATAGGGTTGCACGATGAGCCGCCGAGCAAGACGCTGTTGCAGAGTTTGCCGGGGGCAAGCGAGGCGGGCCAGCTGGCTACAATTCAGTGGATCTTGACCGACCCAGAGATGAACACTGGGCTGGATGCGCAGGGCAAGTTGCCTTACAATACGCAAGTTCACATGGACAAGATTGCGCTTGCTGGGCATTTGCATGTGCTTGAATGGTGGGCAGCGAATGGTGACCGGCTTGGTGCATCGTTGGTTGCGCATGATCATCGCAACAAGTGTATTGTGCCTGCTTTGGCGAAACGTGGCCTCATGCAAGTTCTCAAGTGGTGGTTGGAGCAGAACTTGATTCCGGTGCGGCCTACAACCATCAAGGACCTGCCGGTGATTGCTGCCGAACATGGATTGGTAGAGTTGCTCGAGTACTGCAAGGGCACGCCCGCATTGGCAAAGAAGGTGACGTATTCCACAAGCGCACTGACGGCTGCGAGCACGAACGGGCATTTGCATGTGCTCGAGTGGTGGGAAGCCAACAAGAAGCGCATCACTTGCGGCGACGAGACGCTCAGAAACGCAACAGAACACGGGCAGTTGGCTGTGCTTGACTGGTGGTTTGACAAGTCTGGCTGCAAGCACCTCGTGTACGACAAGCAGGTTTTAGTTAATGCGTTGCGGTATGGCCAATTGGATGTGCTCGAGTGGTGGATGCAGCGATCGGTGTTTGATCAAGACGAAATCAAGCACGCATTTTCAAGTCTGGAGGTCCTGTCCGAGTGGAATCGATTCTCGTATCACCCAAGCATTCTTCTCTACCTTATCCGACAAGGGTATTTTGCGCCGGCGCCGTCTGATGATGATGGCGGCAACATGGAGTTGACGAATGCCTCGAATCTGGTCCTATCGGCCATGCGCCAACCCGTTTTGCTTCATTTCGTTCACAAGCATTTAGCATACACTGCCGAGCACACATGTCGCCTATTGATGCAGCAAATCCTGGCGTCCGCGGTTCAGCACGGAACCGTGTGTACTCTGCAATGGATGCTGGCCATGCTCGGCAGCAAGCCGACTGATTTCCCACCCGTGCCCATCAATCATCTCAAACGCATTCTTCTGAAGCGCGATGATTCAAAGGCCACGTTTCGCTGGTTGATTGACCATCAGATTCCGTTTGACGTTGCTGCCGTTGCAACCAATGGCCCAGGCTCGCCATATCAGCAGATTGAAGAGTGGTTGGTTGAAGAGGTGAGGAGGCACATAGAGGAGAAGGCCGTGGAGTTGAGCATGTGTTGATTGTTTTTTTTTTGCCCTCGTGTAGTTCTGATTATCAGCACAGCATGTGAAGCCGACACTGTAGACTTGCGAGGAGATAAAAAAAATCTTAGCTCTGAGACTACAGCATGTCCCGCCCACATGAGGTGCTTTTGCCAATGCTGTTTCACACCCTCCTTTCCAGACAGGTAGCCAGTGACAAGGCAAGGCGATGATGACTGCACATGTATCAGGCACACAAACAGCCACATGTACACCTTAAACGTTACACTTGCTCTTCCTGCTCCTCATCAAGCCTTGAGTCTTCGTCCTACATGTCCTCACCTACCTACCCCATATATCTATCCCTTCCATCTTGCTCTCCCACGACACCACCAACCTCCTCCTTTCCCTCAACAAGCGTCACTCCTCCAACTCCCTGCTCCAACCCGCCTTGCACCTCCTCCCCGCCCACCTCAAGTGCCTGCGCAATCGGCTGCTCCACCTGGTGCTGCGCCGACAACGTGCGCGTGCGCGACCGCAACCTGCCCGCCACAAGCGCGGAAAACTCGCTCAACCACGACGCGGTCGAATCCGACGACGTCAACGACGACGACGTGCTGAACCTGCTGCGGCGTGACCGCGGAGTCGACGGATCGTGTTGCAGCCGACGAGCGGCAGCTTCGCACGTTTTCTCGAGCGGGGCGTACTTGGCCGCGACTGAAAATGCCGTGTACCTGTGGCCGGCGCGTGGAGGCAGCTTGGGGGCCGTGTTGCGGGCTTGGTTGATGGGGATGTGCGCGGCGGCGAGCGCGCAGTACTGGTTGAGGTACCAGTAAAGGTCGTCTCGAGACTGAATAAATGTATCTTGGCCATGTTGCTCGACCCAGTCAAACAAGTGGGTGACAAGCTCGCCGCCCAAATTCAACTTGTCCTCGGCCAACACAACCGTCCCGACCACGTCCTCTCGCATCCACTCCAACACACGCGACGCGTCTGTTGACTTGTCAATCACCTCGAGGCCTCGAGGCGAGCGTTGGTCGAGATGGCCATGGTTGCTGCAAACTCGGGCGAGAAAGCATCCTTGACGCCAAACATGACGCCGATCATGCGCGCGGCTTGGAGCCACTCGCGCGAGAACCACGGGAATGCGCGCAGGTCGGCCAACGCAGCCATGCGGTCCAGGTTTGCGTTTTTCTCCTCGGCCGCGATCCACGCGGCCCACTCGTCTGGAGTGTACCGCGGCAGCTCGACACTTTGTAAATGGTCGAGGACGGGGTCCAGGCATTTGATGCAAAACGCCAACTTTCGGTCTTTGGGCCACGTCGGCCATGCATTGGAAAGGACGGGCACATGGTGGCCACATGACAAGGTGGCGGGCAAATCTACAATGATGGCACGCGTGATGGTGAGCTTGTCGCGTTGGGGGGCATGGGCGAGGGTCGATGACTTGGCGAAGGATGCTTTCGTGGGATACTTGGTGTACTTGACAAGCAACCTGCTGGCGGCCACCCTGTCCGACTTGACGGCAATCGGATGGGCGACATAATCACCCAACACGACGGCGGTCCCCTCGGCGTTGATGCGAATACAATGGGTCAAGTACTCTTGAAACGCAGTCCAACGCTCCTCCTCGTCCTCAATCTCGGCAAACGTCATGGCGACCGCGTCGCGCATGGTCATGAGGGCCATGGACCACTGCCCGCCAACGGCGCCCGTGGCTGCTTGAGTCTCGTTGCTCACTCCAACGTAGACCAAATGGCTGTACTGCTTTGTACGCATGTACGCAATGATGCGCAGCACCCACGTCACATGCGCCTGGTCGGTGGGCTCGGGGATGGACCAGTCGCTCTTTTTTTGCACCAAGCGTTCGGCGCTGGTCAGGTGCGAGTCGGCACTGCGGCGAGCTTTGCGGCGGGCGTGTGCCTCCGACGTATGCACACCGACAAAGCCGATCGTCGAGACACGGTGGGTCGTGAGTGTGTCAAAGGATTTGGGCGGTTTGGGGGTGGTCGAGGATGAGGCAGCGCCGGCCAAGGCCGAAACCGAAGCCGAGGGCAAGGGCGAGGTACCATGCGAGGCGAACATGTTGGCAAGGGATGAAAGTCGATTTTCGTATTCGTATCATATAACAGAGTCACGGTGGGGAGAGAGAATCATTGAAAATGGAGGTCGGCCAGCGACTATTGACCGGAATTGACAACTGTCGCCATCGACATCGGCGTCCTCTTCATGATGCTTGGGACTGGTCACGGCCGGCGTGGGCTGCAACTGGAACGTTTGGCCTGGACCTTGGATCCGGATTCCAGCTCCTTCCCCATTGCATTGAGTGCAAACCAAACCGCCCATGGCCACCCACACGAGCACATACAAACAGACGTTGCAACGCGTTGCTCCTCATGTATCATATCATATGTCAGTCCAGTGCGTCATGCTTGAAGCAGGGGAACTAAGTTCCCCTGCTTGAAGCTCGCGTGCAGTCATTCGGCCGACGCGACACTGAACGCGCGTCTTTGTGACTTCCCACCCAACACTTGCCTGATGCGACCCTTTCTCTTTCAAGTCAATCACTGACCGTGCACACAAAAACACTATCGGTCCGCCTCGGCTAGAAACTTGGCGCAATCATTGCAACCGCTTTGCCGACGTCGATCATTCACCATTTGGCCATCCCAGACGTAACAACTCGTCGCCCTCCACCAAACAGACGTCAACATGACCCAAGAAAACACAGCAAGTTTCACCACACTACTCGTCACGACTCACGATCGATGCACCGTCAATCACTTGTCAAGATTGGTACACCACGGACCTTTCTTACCTTGCTAATCTATCCATCCGTTTTGTTTTTCGTGTTTGCATCTCCCTTTCCCTGCTCATTCACTCGTGCCATCCTCTTGAATCGCGTCCAACGACGGTCACTGCTTCTTCCCTTGAGCTGCATCACAATCGATCCATCCTAAACCGTTCGAAAAGCACCATGTTCGCCATAAATTACTCCCAATCGGGAATGGACCCATGGCTTGTCTCATTGGCTCGGTACAGTCCGAATTACTGCTCAGCGGTCGCCGACGGTGTTGAGTGCAGCTACTTGCCTGCCAAGCTTCACATTTATGTGCGTACCGAGCCATTTGTGGGATATGAATGGGGTTGCGAAGTAGTCGGATTGGAAGGCAGGTTGTTCAGCCTCAGTGGGTTGTTTGCAGTGTCTGCCTTTGGCTGCGTTTTAATGATGGTGCTTGCCTGTGTTTGTGGGAACATGACGTGGGCGTTCCGACCAGATCATGGGGACGGGAGTCAGTGGCTGATTGTGTGTGAAAGTGAATGTCGAAAGTATCACAAAGATAAACGCTACCAGATATTGAAACAAGAGATTGCAGATGTTTGACAAAGTCGAGATGCGGGTGGTCAAACAAATGCGAAAGATGTATGTAGGAAAACAGGGAAGCATTTGCCCCCCATACGCGACAGGAGGAAAACCATAGTTAATACTGAGGGTTAAAAAAACAAGGTTGAAGGCCCAAGGACGAAGCAAAATCAGAAAAAGCGTTCCCTTCACTCAAGCCAAACATAGCGCTGGAACACTCAGCGACCACCCGTACATACTACCCTGTCTCTTTGCCGAGAAAACTGTTGGTATGATATACATCTCTCCCTCCACTCACTCGACATCATCCTGATCCTTCGCCCTCACCTGAAAAGGCTCCTCACACCCAACTGATGATCCGGAACCACTTGCCAGGCAAGCTGGATGTGCGTCAACTGCTTTCTGCAAAGTGGGCTCGACGTCAAGTGTCGCCCTCATGGTTGGTGAATTTGAAGAGGATGTGGTCCGCGAGCGAGTCCTTGCCAGCACACGCCCAGTGAGAAACGCCGCAAACGACTCGTCACTGATCTCGGATGACGAGCGTGACGAATCAGTCATATGACGCCAACAGCGCACTTGGGGCAGTACATGCAACAAGGAGGCGTTGACTGCGTGCGCGATGGCGGCGGAGGTACGTTGCAAATCGGAGGAGTACTTGGCAATGATGGGCTCTTTTGTTACGTCGTGACTGGCGGGAGGGGTGTGGGAATACATGAGTAGCCTTGGCTGCGGAAGAGTTTGGTTGAATGGACCAGGTACCAGAATAAATCCGCCTGATTGCCACTCACAGTTGAGCGCCCATGCACCTCGACCCAACCAAATAACGCTGAAACGCAATCGGAGCCAACAGGCGGACAGTCATAGCCAAACATCACCTTTGCAACATCCTCCCGTGCGTGTTCGAGTGTAGCGTGAACATGACTTAGAATACGCCCGTCTCGACCCCGAATCCGCGCGTCCGTGTGCATCGCAACCGGTGTGGCAAAAGCAGACGCCCGGGACGACACAACCTCAACAAGGCGGCCATTCGTACAACATGAATCCACTTCCAGTCGATCTAACCAAGCGAGCGCAACCAGCCAATAACTTTCCGATCTTCCGCATCCAGCTCGGCATCCATCCATTCCTCCCAATTGGCATCTGTGATCGGAGGCATATCATGGACCAGGAGACACCCTGTCGGACTTGAAGGCAATTGGACGGGCAACATAGTTGGCAAATACAATGGCAGTCCCCTTGGCGTTGATTCGTATACAATGGGTCAAGTACTCTTGAAACGCAGTCCAACGCTCCTCCTCGTCCTCAATCTCGGCAAACGTCAAGGCGACCGCGTCGCGCATGGTCATGAGGGCCATGGACAACTGCCCGCCAACGGCGCCCGTGGCCGATTGAGTCTCTTTGGTCACACCAACGGCTGCATCCGGCAGAGTAGCGGCAACGACCGCCGCAGCAATCGGCCCTTGAGGCCGGTCAACGTCCATGGGCGACCCAGAGCGGGTTGACGAACGCGAGGCCATTTCAACATTGTCGCCGCATTTCGCCGCGTTGGTTGCGTTGGACGGGTTGGCGGCAAGGGATGCCAAGGGTCGTGGAGGCGACAGCTGGGTCGATGGGCGCGCGCCAAACAGCACCTCAACCTTGATGCGGGTCGAGACATTCTTGAGGGTCATGGTTTGCGACATGATGGTGGTAAGGAGTCGGGCGATGGCTGAGTCGATGGTGTGGTCGAGGTGGCCATGGTGGCTGTGTGTTCGGGCGTGAAAGGGTCCTTGATGCCAAACATGACGTCGACCATGCGCACGACTTGCAGCCATTCGCGCAAGAGCCACGGGAAAGCGCACAGCTCGGCCAACGCAGCCCATGCAGTCCAAGTTTGCGTCCTCGTACACAGGCCTCCTTGCCCGCGATCCACGCGGCCCACTCGTCTTGAGGGTACCGCGGCAACTCGACGCTTTGCAAATAGTCGAGGACGGGGTCCAGGCACTTGATGCAAAAGGCGTATTTTCGGTCCTTGAGCGACGTCAGCCGTGAGTCGGAAAGAACAGGTATACATGGTGGCCAAACGCAAGCTTTGACTCGGCCATGTGATTGATCCTCGCCGAACGGGGCACGGGCGCCGAGAATGTCGAGGATGTCGAGTTGGCGCAGCGGGCCGCACAAGGCGGTTGCCGCCTCCCAAGAGGAGATGGTCCACCGCCACTGGTCTTGCTGGGCAGAGACTGCGAGCGTGGGGTGGGCGCCGGAATCGGTCCGTCGCCGATGATGGGGTTGTACTATCCACTCGGTCGCCTGAAAGTGCGCCGTTGCCACTCAGCGCCGCTTACAGAAGGGTGACGAACGCAGAGGGTGGGGTTGCCGGGGGTTGAGAGGCGTGCGTGGGTGCGACCGGTAGCAAGGACGAGCGGGGACATACATACACAATCAGGGAAATGCCGAAGGATACTGCAGTGTTTGGCTTTGGCTTCTGCTTGAGTTCTGGCGCCGTGAGAGCGTTTAGAAGTGAGAGACAAGTTTTGGTTAAGTGAAAAGTGGCGACGTTGGGCGACGCGGAGCCGAAAGACAGACGGCCCGAAAACAAACGCGAACGATGGGAAACAAGAAATGCAAAAGCGGTGGATACCGTGTATGTATGATGAAAGAGTATACTGTGAAAGAAACAACAAACAGAGGGGAATGACGCCGAGAAAGCAGCACAACTCAATTCAACCATTGACAGACAACTCAGAACCAAGCACTCCTTCTCACCAACCCACTCGCTCCATCTCCCACGATCCCCTCACTGGCGGCCCCGCCATCCAGTCCACCGGCATCTCCAACAAACCCACCATTGCGCTTTGTCCCACTTGCCGTACCCGCCCACGGCACCAACACCCACATGACCGCCACCTGCACAGCAACCACGGCCACCAAAAAATTCGACCTGCGCTTACGCTGTGGAATATGCCCCGTGCCCGCACTCACTAGCAAACTCTCGGGAATCACAATGTACTTCATGCTGCGCAACGCGAAAAACCCCGTGGCCAAGCTCATGTATCCCAACGTCGCCCAAAACCCCCAACTCGGCAACACCATGGCCGCCAGCGTCACTGCAATGATGCCCACAAATTTGTACCCAGCATACGCCACCAAGTCAAGCATGGGCGCGCCCGGCGTCACTGAAAACAAGTAACACCCAAGCTTGACGAGCAAGATCTCGAGCAATACCAGAAAGAAAGCCGTTGAGGCGGTCATGCCGAGCTCGCGCGGGTGAAACTTGTTGCGCATGCCTAGCTCGTAGCCAATCAGCAGCACATAGGTCACAAAGGCCATCACGGGAATGTACAGGTCGGGGGAGAGCAGGTCTTCGCGTGGCGGCCGATACGTCAGCGAGCCGCCGGGGGTGCCCGAAGGTTGGGGCGTTGCCGTGGCCATGGGTTGTGGCGCATAGGGGTTGTGGGGCATGTGTGGGGATGGGTAGGCGGGCGTGGCCGTGGGCGCGTTGATGATGGTGCGGTGCCAGTGCTGTTTTTTGATTGGTCCGAACGCGAGGCAGAGTGAATGGGGTGAATGAACAGAGAGAAGCAAGAGGGGAATACATAAGCATGAAAACGTACAGATTGGCGAAAGGGAAACAGGACAAGGCGCAGCTTGTTGAGGACGTACGAGTTGGACACGTTAAAGTAGTACTTGAGATGCGGTACATTGACGTAGCGGCCGAGCTATCCAGTTGTTATCCATAGTTCATACACAGGCGTCAGCATCCGTGTCGCATGGATAGGAATGGTACAAGAGGAAGAAGGCATACATTTTGGTTGACATATTCTTGGCCGGCGTGCATGGCCTTGGATCCTAATTGCAGTCCGATTTGTGCGGCGGGATCGTTGATAAATCCGCCAAACGCGGGTGCAAATGCTTGAGCAAGGTTTTGTGTGAATTGCTGACCACCTTGCTGTTGTTGCTGCTGCTGTTGTTGCATGGACTGGCCATATGACTGCCCATATTGCTGACTTTGCTGTTGCTGCTGGGTGTAACCTTGCTGCTGTTGCCCAAACCCGCTCCCCATGGACATCATGGATCCCATGTGCGACGCAGATCCAGCAGGCGAGCCGGAGAGCTGCTGCTGCTGCTGCTGCTGTTGTTGTACATTTACCGCCGCGGGCATGGACATTGTTGATCCGAAATGCGACGACATGGCCGGCGACGCTGCGCGTGCGCCACCAACGGATCCGCCCGTGACGTGGGTTGGGACGGGGACGGGCGCGTAGCCGGCAAGACCATAGCCAGAGCCCATCATGGATCCCGAAGCGGGCGTCATGGACGATGCGGGTGGGGTGGGTTGCCATGGGTGTTGCTGCTGGGGTTGAATGGGCGCGTAGCCAGCAGATGCAAATGGGTTGGTGTTGGTTGCGGGTTGTTGCTGAGCACGGGCTTGCGAGGGAGCTTGGTACTGGTTTTGGTAGCCGGCAGGCATATACACGGGTGGGGCCGGTGTGCCCGTGCCGCCCGTCATGGACGAGGTGACGGACGGAGCGGGCGAGGGCGCCATGTGGCCAGACATGTACGGATGGGCGGCGGTGGCGGTGGCAGAGGACATGGATCCAGATGCGGCCGATGGTCCCGGTGTAGCAATTGGAGTGTAGGATTGGTTCTGCGGCTGGGACTGGGCCTGCTGAGCAGCCTGCTGGGCAGTACGAGAGGCCGGGACAGGAACAGGGTGGACGAGCGGCGGGGGCGAGGGCGCAGCGGCGGTGGCCGGGGCGGGCGGCATGGAGGCGGGGCGGTACCCCTGTGGAATTCCTGGCGGTGGCTGTTGGTACATTGTGGTGTATAGATGGCGTTATGTAATTCAATCCGTTGTTTACACGTGGCAATACTTATGGACATACTACTTTAGATCAGATCAGTTCAGATCAGTGGGTGGGTGAGGCGTGGAAAGAGTCAAGAAGAGTCGCAGAAGCCCAATGGAAGGAGTGCACCCCGATCTGCCCTTGTTCCCACCCACGAGTCTCACGCTGATTAGTATGAATAATTGCTTGACGAAAATGATGAAAAACATCCATGGATTGATTACTTTCTTGGGTCTCTGACTTGCGGCAATAAAAAATACCAACAATGACCACCTCCCCGGGCGGAGCAGCCACCCCCTCTGGCCGCCGACGCCGGCGCACCCAAGACGACGATGGCCACGACCTGCGCCAGTCTCTGCCTCCGCCAACTCCCTCACAATCCTCTTCTTCTGCCTCGGCCAATGGCAACGGCACTCCAGCTACAACCACCCGCCGCGTCCGCAAAAACCAGCGCGCCGCCCTCTCGTCGGCCACTCAACAACAGGGCACCGAGCACACGGGCGCCGGCTCGCAGCTCGCGGGCATCATTCGCGAGGCAAACTTGGTCAATTTCCTCACCCACGACAACTTGACGGTCCAGTTTATCCCAAAAATCAACTTTTTGAACGGCGCCAGTACGGCTTTCTTCTGAATTGGTCCCTTGAGACTCCAAATGCATCACTCACAGCTCGACTCGGCCAAATTACAGATGGATCAGGCAAATCCGCGGTCCTCGCTTCACTCATGATCGGCCTGGGTGCCCGCGCCACAAACACTGGCCGTGGCCAACGCATCACGGGCCTGATCCAAGACGGCAAATCGTTCTGTTCCATCACCATCAAGCTGGCCAACGAAGGGCACGATGCCTACAAGCCCGACGTGTACGGACACACCATCATCATCACCCGACGCATTGGCCAATCGGGCGCATCTACCTACTCGATCCGCGCCGCTAACAATGTCGAAGTCACCAAACGCCGGTCTGAGCTTTCGGCCATCACGGACCACTTCAACATCATGACCGACAACTCGCTCACGTTCCTCACTCAAGACGCAGCAAAGGAGTTTCTCATGAACGTCAAGGACTCGGACCTGTACAAGTTTTTCGCGCAGGGTGCAGACATTACCCAAACCAACGTAACGTATGCGCAAATCGGCGACGAGCTCAAGGCCCTGTGCGCCAAGCTCTTGCTCATCAACGACTCGATCGATACGCTCAAGGACAAGCGCGCAGAGGCCAAGCGCGTGTTTGCCGAGTTCAAGCACGCTCGCGCGCTTGAAGAAGATTTGCGCAAGTTGGAGACGGAGGGCGAATGGTGCTTGGTTGCGCAAATGGAACAAACCCTGGATCAGCTCACGGCCAGGGTCGCTCAAGAGGCCGACCTAGTGGCCGAGGCGCAGGAACGGTTGGCCAACGAACAAGTCCAAGTGCAAGCGGCCGTGGACCAGCTCGAGCAAGCACGTGCAGATGCCAATGTCGGGTTTGACGCTGCGGCCCTTGACCAGGCACAGCAGGCATTGGGCCCGTTGCGCACGCAGCGCACGCACGCCGTACGCGAAATCAAGACGATCGAGGCCGAGCAAGAACGCACGCGCCACAAGTTGCAAGAGGCAAGGGCCACTTTGGCCGAGGTGGAGCGGCGCGAGTCGGGCGAGGGACAAGAGGAGCGCGCGCGCAAGCAAGCACACTTGACACAGCTCAAGCACCAGCTGGACGCGTTGGGCGCTCGGATTGTCGAGTTGGATGCACAGGCCGAGGAGCTGCAGCGGCAGCGGCCAGACTTGGTAGCCAAAGTGGACGAGCTCGTGCGCAAGGATCAGGCCATTGGTGGCGAGATTCGCCAGGCTGAGAGCTTGTTGGTCAACATGCAGCAAGCGGCAAGCAACAAGTTGAACCTGTGGGGCCCCAACATGGCCCAGTTGATTGATGCGATCGGGCGGACGCAGTGGCGCGGCGAGCAGCCGTTGGGCCCGCTGGGGCGCTACGTCAAGCCCAAGCCCGAGTACCACGACCGGTGGTTGAACTACTTGCGTGCCAACATTGGCATGGGCATGAAGGATTTCGTCGTCAGTTGTAAGGAGGACCGGGCCGTGTTGCAGCAATTATTTGCGCAATTCCACCAGCGCGATTCGCGCATCATCATCACCGACATGCGCGCGCGACTCGACTTGCGCGGATACTTGCCCGACTCGCGGTTTCTTACGTCGCTCGACACGCTCGAAATCACCCACCCGGTCGTACAGCGCGTGCTGTGCGTCAACCAGCAGATTGAGCAGCGCATCTTGATTGAAAACCGCAAAGACGCCGAGCAAGTCACGCGCAGCGGGTGGCCACCCAACTCGGTCGGTGTATTTTTGCCCAACGGGTATCGTGTCGGCAATAAACATGGCGGGCTCGCAATGCAAGCAGGGCCTATTTGGCGCAACGACCGCATGTGCCCCTTTGGGATCACGGGCGCGCACTCTGGGTCGGTCAACATGGACCAACTGCGCCAGTCGATTACCGAAAAGAAACAAGTCCACGCACAAGTTTCACACGAGCTCGCTCAAGCACGCGCTGAGCTCGACAACTTGGGTCGCAACATGCAGCAAATCAACCACGAGCGTGCCGTGGCCGATCGTAGCGTGCGTCCGCTGCAACGCGACATAACCAAGCTCGAAGAGTCGCTGCGTGCCGAAGAGCCCGTCGAGGTGGCGTCCATCATGATGCAGATTGACGAGCTCGAGCAGCAGCTTGCCCAGTACGCGGCGCAACTTCCGGCAGCACATGCGGCCAGCGATGCGGCAACGGCCGAGGTGGAAGCCATGGAGGCCCGCGTGCGCGAGCTGCGTAACATGCGCGACCAGCAAAAGAACTACCAGGCGCAGCGTCAACAGCGCATTCGGGAGGCCGAGCGGGCTGTGCGAGTGCTGCAGGGGCGTGTCGAGCATTGGGTGGCGACAGTACAAAAGCACGAACAGATGCGCACTGCTGTTGACGACCAGCGCCAAGAACAGCAAAACATTCTCGATCAAGCACTTGCAACGCTCTTGGCCGAGTCGGTTGTGCGGCCCAGCACTATTCGCACGCGCGAGGAGATTGACCACGCGCGCGAGCACGGGGTCCGTGTTCTCGAGCAAATCACTGCGCGCAACCGCGGCCTTGACTATGACATGGCCGAACGGCTGTACGAAGAGGCAAAGGCAAAGCACGAGCAGGCAAAGACCGAGCACCATGATTTGAACTTGCTCGTCAACAAGCTGCGCGAGACTGTGTCGGATCGCGCAGCCCGCTTTTCCCATCTCGTCAACCACTTGTCGGTCAAGGCGGGTGCAGCATTCAGGATGCGCATGGCCAAGCGCGGGTTTGTGGGCGAGCTCAAGTTTGACCATGACAAGGGTTTGTTGCACATTACGGCAAACAAGTTGGATTCTAATGCCGACCGATCCATGCGCACGTATTCCGGAGGAGAAAAGTCGTTCAGTACCGTGTGCTTGCTGCTTGCCTTGTGGGATGCCATGCCGACACCAATTCGGGCTCTTGACGAGTTTGATGTCTACATGGATGAGGTCAATCGGTGCGTTTACTCTTTTTTTTTCCGGCTGCTCGATTCACTTGAGGATGTCGGCTGACATGTTTTCTTTTCTCCAGTCGGGTCACCATGGAGCTTCTCATTGATGCCGCAAAGAAGGGAGACTCGCAGTTTATGTTTATCACACCATTGAGCATTTCGTACGTTGCGCACCTACCTTGTTTCTCGCCTGCACATTTCACCGTCCACTCACATGTCCCTCTGTTTCGCTTCACTAGTAACTTGCAAGAGAATGACGATCCAGACATTTCCATTGTGTTCTTGGACGCACCAGAGCGAAACAATGTGTAAGTTCGGTGTGGATGTGTGATTCTTTCGAGTGTGTGCTTTCCACCAAACTGTACTCTTTCCGGCTCTTTTTTTTTGTGTTCTCCTCAGTCCCGCGCTTGATTTCGCTTCGACAGAGTGTCTCTCTATGTATTCAATTATTGATTCTTACCATTTCCGTCCACATCGCTGCTCCACTGGCTCCCATCCGTGTCTTGGGGGTCTTGGGGCGCCAAAGCAAACCAGTATCTCACACGCTCCCTCGCTTGTCCAAATCATTGGAAACCTCAATTCAGGTGCCCAAAGAGTTGCACCAGCGCGACAACCAGCAGGGGCAAGCAGGGGCAAGTGCAGTCATCTTGCCCATTTTCGACCTTCATCAAGGCCGCCGGGCCATAAGACATGGCGGAATTGGGTGTTCAAGGGGCTTTAACTTATCGGTATTGTATTGAAATTGAGGAATTCAGACTCACGTGCGAGAAAAAATTACAACAACAAATCAGGACCAAACACTGTATGCACCCAACGCCAATACGGAGGTTCAGATCGAGCCAAAAGTGGTGTGCTGACCAATCGCGCGGAAGGCATGTTGTTGGGCATTGCAAGGAAAGGCACCAACCCAATACACCAGAGTGCACGCGACCTTGGAATCACGCGGCCGCGTGCCTTGAGCGCAGTGTCAGCTGACGACTACGCAAAGGGAGGAGCAATACCAGACAGAAGCCACCGTGAGGCGGCATCGTCGGCAGCAAGACAGGTATGGTCGTGGCGACCAACAGGGCAAAGGAACTTGGAAATGGCGACGCCGCGCCAGCGGTGAGGAATCGGGTGATGGGTGTCGAGGTGGTGGGAGTATGGCGTCAAACACGCCAGGCAAAAGATGGACGGAAGGGGCAGAGGAGGATCGAGAGGGGCCGGGAGCGAAGACGGCAGCGCCGCAACCATCTTGTAGGGAAGCCGCTTGGGTTGCTTTCGCAACTGGGCCGGTGGTGGAAGAGGCGGGGCGGGGGCAACAAACGGGGGCGGGTCGGCCATGGGCATGTCTGGGGGCAGGCGAAACCGGGACGTGGGCGTGGGGTGGTAGACTGGCACGTATCCGTCGTACTTGGAGTGCCGCTTGCGAGGCACCACCGCGTCTGTCGCCGCCAGCCGCGGCGGGTCTTGGGGCGGGAGCATGGCAACATGTGCTTCCCACGCAAGCCGCAACGCTTCCTTGCTCTCGGGCGAGTTTGGATCGGGGTAAAAGGAGTAGATGGCCTTGGTGTGCCTCTCCCACACGTGCTCGAACAGAATGTAAGAGACGGGCGAGAGGAGGAGGCCGGCGACGCGCGCAACAGGGGACTTGAGGCGCGTGCTGATCGGGCGGAGTAGGTCGATCACTTGGGTCGTGACGAGGCAGCCAGCAGCGAGGCGGAGCGAGGAGGTGTCTTTGAGCCAGAGGCCAACCAGCCGGTGCGCAAGCGCCATGCGACGGATCGGCTTGGTCGTGAACGTGGACAAGAGCGACGCGACTGCACCGACTGCAAGGGCCTGTGCCGCCGCGCGGTCTTCCTCTCCTGCAGGGCACTCGAGCCAGTGCACAGAGTCGTCAAAGTAAGCTACGTCGGCCAGCGGGCAGCGCGGACACCAGGGACCTTCGTGGTACTTATCCGGCCGGCGGGTAAAGTTGAGGAGTCGGGTGGGAAGGCTGTTGGTGCGAACCTTGATGCGCCGCGAGAGCACAGTGTTGGACGCAGTAGAAGAGTAGAGATCACCCGCGCAGCGACCGTCGTGCAAGGCGCATTCGGACGCGGCGGGGTGAACAACTGACCAGTCGATGTGAGGAGCGGCATCGCGGAGCTGGTAGTGGGCGCGGACTTGGGAGTGGAAGAGAATGAAACGGCGGGGGTCGTGGCTGACGATACGGGCCGTGAGCGATGGGTGAGGCGGGTTTGTTGAGAGAAAGTCTGGTGAGGAATCGGACCCTGGATGGGGAGGGGGGAGAACAAAATGGGTGGGAGTAAGTAGTTCTTGGGATTGCACACGGGAAAGGGAGGTCAAGTCAGGACGCAAACGGGCGGCAGGGACGCGTGGTTGAATGTGGCGAACGCGGTGGCGCTGCCCATTGACGACAACGACAGGCTCGGCCGTGGAGCGAACGAGCATGTCGGTGCCGCTTTTGCACGAGCCGAAAGCGAGCGAAAAGGGAAGGTCGGATGAGGCAAGAAGGTGCGGAGAAATGAAGGATGAAGAAAGATCAGTCGCCGCCGACTTTGCAAGCGCATCGGCCATGTCATTGTGGACCCGGTGCGGGTCAGCTGTGTCGTCAGAGTGACCCTTGACCCAGCTGACACTGACAGAGAGCCTGCGGTGAGCAATGACGAAGCGGACGGCCGCCCATTCTTGGCAAAACGGAGACCGGACACGACAGCGCGGAAGAGGGGGAGACGGAAATGCGGGGGACGAGACCTGACGGCGGAACTGGGCGACAGCTGCCTTCGAGTCGGTGAAAATGTGCACGTGAGCCGAGATGGGTACCGATGCAATTGCAAGGAGGATGGCCCACACCTCAGCGCGCGTGGACGAATGTGCGCCTGGAGGGAGTCGGACACGGCAGGAAAAGCCGAGCTCGGGAAAGTAGGCCGCCGACCCAGACGCACGAGCAGACTTGTCAAGAGGGGTATCAATTGAAAAGAGGGGGCTGGGAGGATCGAAAAGCGAGCCGTCCGTGTACGCAATGAGCGGGCGCGGGCGGTCAAGGGTGGAAAGAAAATCGGGCACAAGGTCAAAAGGGCACGAGACAACGTCACAGGCGTCGACTGTGGGCGGCGAGAGGAGAAAAACACGAGAACAAAATGCGAGAACGACGTCAACGTCGAGAGACTCTAGGTCAAATGGGGGAAGGCCCGGGAGAGAGAAAAGATCGGGCGAGGCAAGGGTTGGGGATTTAAGCAAAAAGGAAGGACAAAGGGAGTGATCGGTCGGGGTGTATGGGGCAGGGAACGAGTGAGACGAAAAAGACGAGGGTAAGCGAAAGAGAGCATCAACGAGGAACGCAGCCACATCCTTCTCAACGCCGCCGGCAGTGTGCACGGCAAGTTTGGTACTGATCGCCATGTGCACGCGGGCATGACCAAACTCGGCATAGTCGGCAGGAACGCCCACCTTGTCGAGAAGGTCGTGCATGTACTTGAGCTTGTGGTTTCGAAAGTACTTGACGGCAGCCGAGTATGTGTCTATGGGAAGAATCGACACAAGAGGAACAGAGGCGCCGCCCCAAGGGTCATGCGTAGTAGGGGAGGAGGGCACACCGGGCGCAAAGGGAAGGAAAAACGAACCCGTCGAGTCCGAGACAGAGAGGCGGCGGGCATGCATCAGAGGAAGGAGATTGCCAAACCAGCAGCGACTGCGAGCAACTGTGACAGGCAGCGGGTGTGAGAGAGGGCAGAAAGGGAGGGCAAGGTTGTGCTGTAGCAAGCACAGGGACGCTTTGATGGCAACACTGCGCGGGTGGTCATCGTTGAGCGCGGTGAGAATGTCGGTGAGGCGGGCAGCAAGGACAAGGTCGGGAAAGGAGAGCAGGCCGACTGTTGACTTGTGGTGCAGAGAGGCGGTGGGGTGGTTGACGGGCAAGCCAAGCTTGCGCTTGACGAGACCCGTGGCCATGGCATTGCACAAGTTGAGCGTTGTGGGCGTCGGGACAAAACCAAGCGTCCGGTACAGGGCGCTAGGGAAAACAACGACGTTAAGAAGCCACACTGCCATCTTACCCGTCACTGCCTTGCGTCTCAGCAGCGGGATGCACCGCCGAAACACATCCAACATGGACTTGCGAGCGCTGGTACCGCGGAAACGGTGGTCCACCCAGATGCCCAAATACCGAAACGAGGTCATGTCATTCACCCGCGGAATGTCTTGACCGTGAATGGTAAACGGGTCGCTCTCGTCCTTGTCCGCCCCGTGCAAAATCCAAACCGCCCCCTTCTTTGGGTTGGATCGGACGTTGGTCATGTCGTTGAACTGCTCAACACGCCGCAATATTCGGTCCATGTCGGCGCGCGTGGTGGCGAGGAAGACGGCGTCGTCAACAAACGCCATGCCGGCCAGGCGGATCCGGCCGAGGAGCTTACCCGTGTCCTTTTGCTTGCGCGGGTCACCTACAGAGACGAGGTTGGTTTGGGCCGTGATCGTAACTCCGAGAATGGAGGGGTCAGTGTTCACCGCCGACAAGAGCACATCGTAGAAAATGGCCCACATCAGCGGCGATTCAACGGCGCCTTGCGGCACACCTCGCTCAATCGGCACGGGATCAGAAAGTCCGTACGACGTGATCACTCGCGCAACCCGGCCTGCCAAGTACCCATCGCAATAGAACGACACAAACGATTCGGGCATGTTGATACGCCGGAGAGCAAGCCGCAGTGCCTCGTGCGGAACTGAATCAAAGGCCTTGGACTTGTCCTCGAAAAACGCAAAGAGCTGGCCCTTGCCGGCAGCGTGTTCCGGAACGTACCCTTGCGCCCACTGCTGTTCAAAGGCAGCGTGCAGGATCGAGATCGGGGTCGATGCGTCAGTCCCCGGCAAGGTGGAGTGACAGGCACCCTCCAACACTGGATATGACAGCATGACCTTGTATATACGAGTCAACAGCACCTTCATAAGAAGCTTGCTGGCACACTCGAGCAACGTAATTGGCCGCATCCCCTCCGTCAACCCAACAAATCCCTCCTCGGACTTGGGCAACAGGTAGATCGAGCCCTCTTTCCACGCCTCCGGCACCCGTTTCTGATGCAAGCACGCAGTGCACAAAGCGGCAAGCACCTCAAGACACTCTGGGCCCGATTCGCGAATCATGCGCATCGTGATTTGACTCACGCCAGGTGCCTTGTCGACGCCCGCCGAGCTCAGCGCCGCCCGCAGTTCCTCGACCGTGATAGCGACCATGACACCCGCCCACGCCTCGGGCGGAATCTTGTCGTGCGACTTGGGCGACCACGCTTCAGTCCAATAGGCATCGAACCCCTCGGGGTCAAACACTTCACCCTTGAAGCTGACAGACATGAGCACAGCAATCTGGGTGATGATGTCGTCCGGGTCGAACGACAGACGGTCGCCATCCCGGACCGAGTCAACGGCCGAGACAGGTCGAGTGCGGTCAAAGATCCGGCGAACAAGGTCAGCAATGGCGTGCGGAGCAGCCTCGAAGCGGCTTTTCACGGCCGCGGCGATCTTTTCCGAGAGCTTTGCTTGGTCACGAACCAGGACAATCGTGGATAGCGCCTGCCGAGCGCGCGCGTAGTACTTTGCGCACTCAGACTCGGTCGAGCCGGGCGGGTCAATGCCAAGCTCAGTGAGACGGGAAAACGTACCTTGCGGGCCTGGCAGCTTGTACCCTTGCTTTCGCCATTTGTCGAGCTTGAGGATATGATAACCCTCGGGCGAGTTGGGCGTGTTGCGGCGCGGCTCCGTGAACGGGGTCTTGCCGCCAGCCTTGCGGTGCTTGAGCTTGGCCTTGGCCGAATCGATCAACACCTTGTGCCAAGCAACCTGAGCTGCGTCCAGCGACTCTGGTGTACCTCGCGCAATAATGTCGAGCACGTCTGCCTCGGTCACTGCCCGCGCACACTCGCCCTGATACGCTTCCCACATCCTCGGCGTGCACTCGGGCAAATCCAGGACCTGCCGCTGCGCCGCCTTTGCGCACGACTCCATCTTGCGAATCAGCTCGCGGTCGAGAAGGGTACCCAAACTCGTGCGCGCCGAGATGATTGCATGGTCGAGACCCATGAGCGGGTTGTCGGGCACGTCGGCGGGCCACGTGACAGCGTACCCATTGAAATAGTGAGCAAGACCTTCATCAATCAGAATCCGGTCAAGTCGGTTGCGGTCGTGGGTAGGTTGCATGTCGCCAAACGCCTCAGCAACATCAACAAGGTGGTGACGAGTCTCGAGTTTCTGGACCAGGGCTGCACGGGGTGATCCGTCACTGCAGTTCCAGTCACCACCAACCACGACATGGTCGCCAGCATCACGAGCGCGAGTACACACGTCCGAGATGAAGATGGACAATGCCTTGGTCAGCAGAACCGAAGCAGGCAGGCGAGATTGGAGGTGAGTCGGAAGGTAGGACTTGGGAACGTGCCGGCCGCTGTCGGGCGAGAGGTAGATGGATATAAGGTGCAATCGACTGCCGGTCGCGAGGCGAAGAGGAAGATGGACGGCGTAGCCTACAAGGAATTGAGGAGGATCTAGAAAACAACACAATGAGTTACGGACCGCGATGGCGGCGCCGCTGCCCATTGTGTGTAGGGTATCAACAGTAGAAAAGAAGGTGAAAGGTAGGTCAGTGTACTGGGTAGCACGCTTGAGCGAGGTTTGAGAGGCTTTGGTTTCGTTGAGGAAGGAAATGTCCACATCAAGCCCGCCGCGCATCCAATCCAGGAGCGAGAACAGTTTGCCGCTTGCAGCAGCACTCTGTACACCCCTGCAGTTGGCGACGGCGAGATTGATGCGGAAGGAAGGTGATGGATTGGGTATCGGGGGTATGGGTGGTGGTGGTTGTCGGTCGTTACTCATTGTTGGTAGTTGGGGAGGACGGGGACTTCGTGATTGGCAGGCCCGCTAGCTGCGTCAACCACAAGATGAGGGTCAAAGTCGGGTGCCGTCAGCTCGATGATAGGGACTGGGAGCTCGCGGCCCATGTGCTGGGCGAGGCTGCTGGCAAAGAAGTGCATGGTCTTTTGCAGGCTCGTTTGGATGCTTGCCTGCATGGATTCCAAGAATCGAACTTGGTGTTCCATGGTCGTGGATGCCGTGAGCTGTGCGACTGCCGCCAGTTGGTTTTGGGACAGCGGAGGAGCCCTTGACGTGGCGGACGAGGAGGACGCCGCCGAGTCGTTGAGCTTTGCGCGCTTCACCGCTCCGCGGGTGTTGGGGGCAAGTGCGACAGTTTCTTCTTGCGCCGCGGAAACGAGCATCTGGTTGAACCGAGCCCGCTCGTTTTGCAGTGCAGTCACTGCCTCGATCAGCTTGAACTGCTGCTTTTGGAAGCGCGCGAGGTCCTGGAGAACCGGTTTCAGAGTGTCAGTGAGAAGGTCTTTGACATCAGAGAGCGTGAGAGCAGGCGCGGCCGGGGCCGTGGTGCCTGGGCCAGGGCGAGATTTGAGTGTGGTCACCTCGGAGCTGATGTCATCAATCTTTTGGTGGAGGAGAAGGATTTCTTGCGAGGAGGGAGTGGTGTTTTGCGGCGCTGAAAGTGAGGATTTGGCAGGAGCAGGACGGGCAGAGTCGAGGGCAGGGAAGTCGGGGTTAGAGGCGGAGGCAGCATCACGGAAGGACATGCCGGGGCGGACAAGAGAGGGGGCAAGGGAGCGGATGGGAATGATTGAGGTGTGGGCGGGAGCAGAGGAGAGAGCATCGCGGATTGTCTTGCGGGACTGCTGAGCTGCACGGAGTGAGCGGCTGCGGGGGCAGGTTGCTGCGGCGTGGCCACTTTTGTGGCAGGCGAAACACAGAGGGGTGCTGGCCGGAGCCCACACAAGCGCGACATCGAGGTCATGCCAAGTGTACCTAACCTTGACATGCGTGGCTGCCTCTGCAGCGTCAGCAGACGGAAAAACGACCACCGCACGTGACAATTTCTTGCCATCCTTGTTCAACTCAATGCGCCAGGCGGACGCAGAGAGACCAGCATTCTGAAGCGCCTTGCCAATCAGAATGGCAGTGGCACCGGCAGGGATACCGTACAGGTGGAGCATGGTGTCGCGGTCTGTGCGGCGGCAGTTGCGGGCGGCGTGGAACGTGCCCGCGATCCGGAGCAGGTGGTCGGCGACAGTGATGCCGCCAAGGCAAAGCAAGCGAGACGAGATTGCGGCGTGGTCAGGCGAGACGATCTCGGCCCTCCACACCCCGTAGAAGCGGTCGTAGACGTCTGGTGCGAACACCTTGACGCGAGCAGTGGGCGGGAGCTTCTCCGCCAAGCGAGCAGCAATGGCAGCCGGAACGATGCCAGCAGGGGCGTCGTACAAGTAAATAGCCGAGACCTGGGTGATCGGGGCAACAGTAGGCGGGGTGTACATTTCGAGGATGGTGGTGACACCCTCGGATCCATGAAGCGGGCGGGCGTGTTGGACCGCGTCGTCACGGCCCTCACCAGTGTAAAACTCGATCACAATGGATTCGAGATCCGGTTGACGTACCCCCTCAGCAAAAACCCGAGGGATGCTAAAGTTACAAGCGGACTTTTCGAAAGCCCCAGTATGGTACTGGAAGCGAGCGGTGTTCAGCTTTTCGGCGCGGGACGTACCAGGCATGTTGGCCAGGAGGCAGGAAGCAAAGAAACGTTGGTTAGCGGTAGGGCGGGTCGGAGTCGGGACGTCTTCGTCCATCTTGTCGTCGTCGTCGGCCGGAGCGGCAAAGCGGAGGGGAGCGGGGCGGGGGGCGGCAGAGCGGGCGGGGGCAGTGACAATATCGGGGGTTTTGGCCTGTTGATCAGGCGGGGGGCGAGGCGGATCACCCATTGTTTGGGTGGCGGACGGGTCGGTCATGGCCGAAAATCGTCCGTTTGACTTGATATTTTGACAGGGTAGGTAAGTTGGGGCGCTGATTCGATTGCGCAGGGTTTCGTAGCGATATTGTCAGTATTGCCTATTTTGGCGCTTCTTTCAATTTTTTCAAGGGGCTTTAACTCAGTGGTAGAGTGCTCGCTTTGCATGCGAGAAGCCGCGGGTTCGAACCCCGCAAGCTCCATAATTTGAAGGCACGATCTTCGCGGTAGTGGTCAGAGTCTGAGTGGGTCGGCAGAGAGCTTTTGCTAGCAGCCAGCCAGCGGCACTTGACATGCTCCAACATGCCCCAGCAATCCTTTTCGTCACGGCCGGCGCTCCACCCTGTCAAGTTGCGCAGTGGTTATCTGCTCAATGAGACGCTGGCCGGGAACGGACACAGGTTCCCTTGTTGTCGTATGTCCATTCACTTTTGTCTCGAAAATGACACCATCGGTCGCAAAGGGGGCACGTCTCACAAGATCTTGACTGAATCTAAGCTTGGACGTGTTTTGATTTGCCTCATTTTTGGACCCAGCGCTCCCAGCGCCTCACACGTGCACTTTGTGGCCACACCGCGTCCAGGAAGGAAGTCGGAGACCACAACCTCCGACTTATCGATTGTTTCCAGCCTGATTGCACGAGCTGTATTCCGTTAAGTACCATTCATAATCGACTGAGCATATGGGCATGATATCCCTCAGCGATGACTCCCACCGTTTTCCAGCACCAGTCGCACACATCTTCGCAGAACATCAACACATGGACCGGCACAGACTGCTGATGACGGCACCGCTGTGCGCAAATCTGAATCTGATCCCTGAATTCCGCATGACCGTCGCAGTGTATATATTTCGAGCGACATCCAAATCTTGAACCAAACCAACTCACATGGCCCCACATGCAAAACGCAAAATCACGCCAACGCCAACGCCATCCGGATCCGCAGACACTCGTTGGTGACAAGTCGTCTGATTTTACACCCAGGTTGAATGGTCGCGTTACAGGTGCCCCAAGACAATCAACTCAATCAAAGTATATGGTGGTCAGCAACCGTCGTGAGTGGGTGATTGCCTGGGTTCACAAGCTTCTATCAGTTCCCCCTTCCATGGGAATACCGAGAGTACAAAAGGACTTCCCGAACCCATTCTCGATTCCCCCAACTGAAGTCCAACCACCTCAGCTGATCCGGCTGCCTTCGCTTTGATAGACGTTGGCAGGTCCGATCCCATCACTCATTCCCACACACTATACACTAGACCTAGACGGACCGTATCCATCCACTTGCCCATCATGCGCTCCACGCCAATCCTGTCCCTTCTTGTACTATTGTCCCTTCTTGCGGCTATCGCCTCGGGTGTCCCAGCCCCGCGCCGCGGCGGTGGCGGTTTCCGCCGCCCTGCACCATCTCGACCTGCCCCACGCCCTGCTCCTCCTCGCCCGATTGCCCCCCCGCAAGTGCCCAAGAAGCCCGTGACTCCGCCGCCCGCGCAGAGGAAGCCTGTGACCCCACCTCCGGTGTCCAAGAAGCCCGTGACTCCGCCGCCGGCAACCAAGAAGCCCGGCATTCCGTCGCGCACGCCAGTTGCGCACACGACTCGCCCGCAGCCATTGCGCCCCAGCTCGACGGCTTCCGCTCCTCGCCCGACGACGAGCGTTGGCGTGGTGCCTACACGTACAATGTCCACCAAGCCGGCGGCTCGTGCTACTTCGAGTACGGATGTGACCAAGCGTACAACGACGACTGCGGCCGGCACTGGGTCAACCAAGACTCAAGCCTCGTCTACAGCTCGCTTGACGACAATGACCAAGGCCAGCGTGCCCGCATCCAAGGCATTGTCGACTGCAGTATCGTCGCGCTCGACCCCTGTTCCCACGACGACGGTTTCGCACACCGCATCTTCATCGACGCGTTCAACAAGTGAGACATCGACTCTTTCCGAAACCAAGCGTGTTATGTCAACCACAAGCACCTTGTCGTCGCCCACGGCTGTGCCGTCCTTGTCAACCTCTGGACCTACCTCAAGCACCCCGGTCGCATCTTCTGCCAAATCGGCAACCACTACAACTGTCGTTGCCTCGCCGACAACTAATCCGTCAACGACCACTTTCGCCCAACCCACTCCAACCTCGGACGACCTGGCGCCAGCACCGCCCTCGAACCCACGCTCGCCAACCCACCCGGACCCGTTCTGGCCTCAGCCACAACCCAACCCGATCCAACCTCCGGGCGTCGTCATCAACCTGCCGACCATTGTGATTGGGCCTGGCGGTCCGCTGGATCCCAATCCCATGTTCCCGCCGACGCAGCCACAGCCCGTGTGGCCGACCGAGGTGCCGCAACCGACGGATTCCAGCATTGTCGAACCCGTTGAGCCTGTCGACCCGGTTCCCCAGCCAACTCCCGAGGACCATGGAGCCATGCCTGAACCAACTTTGCCTCCATCTGATGCGGATGTGACTGCTGAACCCGCCACGCCGACGGAATCGGCGACCGATTCGGTTCAAGAGCCTAGCTCGTCGACAACAACGGCTGCAATGGACCCGACGCACATGTGGGATGCCGATGAGCACGCAGCGACGTTGACAGCGTTTGAAGCGCCGACCGGGACCGCTACCGCAAGTGCAGATGCGGACGAGGAGGCGGAGGTGAGTGCGACGGCCGAGTTGATCGAGCCGACAGCGGCCGTTGAGGCGTAGGTAGTGGATGGTGAGTTTGCTTTGCGGGTGAGTTTGCTCTGGTTTGTTTGCCATGTTGATTTGATTTTTCGTTTTCCTAGTTCGTCGCGGGGACCATATTCGTTACTCGTATATGTCACACTCTGATGAATTTACTGCCATACTATTGCGATATCGTAAATACATGCCTGGTACATGCATACCCTCACTCCATGTCGCTAGGCGAGGAAAAAAAAAAAGTCCGCAGAGATTCGGAAGTTGGAGCGCCAAAAGGCGACTCGCAGACGACTCACTGTGCTGGTGAAACGAAAGAAAGAAAAAGCAAGTGTATGTGACCAAGATTGAAGTAATAGAGGATCATCAAGGAACAAAATGTGCAAAAGAGGGAAAAGGAAAGATTCACAAAAGTGTCAAGCGGAAAAAGGATACAACCGAATGAATACATGACGGAATGGGAGGAGGGGAAAGGTGTGTACACACTACATTACAAGCTCACAACTCAAAGAACGACCTCTGGTTGTTGTTATTGGCGTTGCCGTTGCCTTGCTGCTGGTGACCCTGAGGCACATACTCGCCCGACAAGTCGACCGAGTGCATGCTCTCGGAATCATAGCCACGCTGGTGGCCCATGGCCAAGTCGCGCGAGTTGACCGAGGCGGCATCCGAGCTGCCTTGACTGTTCACGGCGGCGTTGCCCGCAGCACCGCCACCGGCAACCACCACAGCGGCGGCCGCCAACCTCGCCTTGCGCACATGAAAAGCGGCCGCCATGGCTACGCCCACGAGCGCCAAGCCGCCAATCATGCTGCCGACAAACACGGCCACTGGGACGCTTTCCGTGGCGGCGCTGGTGCCGTCACCATTGCCCGAGGCGTTCTCACCGAGCGCGCCGGCCGCGGTTGCCTCCTTCTTGGATCCAAAGAGGGCACCGCCGCCAAGCACTGGCTTGTTGTCACGTGCGGCCTTGGCGGCATCTGCAACGGCCACGTTGGCCATGTCACCAAGATCGTTCGGGTTGCCGCCAAGCTGTGCATCGGGGCGCACACCACCGGCGCCAATCACATTGGGGTCACGCGGCGGCGAATCGGCTTGCGTCGGGGTGGGTTGCGGAATGGTCGGAATGGTGGCCGAAGCAGAGGCCGAGGTCGACGACGATTGAGCGGGGATGGTGATGGGCGCCGTTGGGTTGGAAGGGTCAAAGGGCATGGGCGCGTCCGTGGGCGAGGGCGTGGCGGGGCCAGACGACGAGGATTGACCGGGAGGGCGGATCACGGGGATGGGCGAGTCGGTCGACGTGGGAGCGGGAGGAATGGTCACAAGCGACGTGGCCGTGGGCACGGGCACCACCGGCATGGGCGGCGCAGAGTTGGTTTCGGTCGGTTGAGGCACCGTGATGATGGTGGTCGGGGTGGCGGCGCCGCCAGACGACGAGGGGTTGCCCGGTTGCGGGATCACGGGCATGGGCGGGTCGGTCGACGTGGGCGTCGGAGCCGGAGGGATGGTGACAACTGTGGTAGCCGAGGCCGTCGGACGCGGAATGGGCAGCGTCGGGAGCGGGATCGGATCCACAATGATGGGGTCCTGCGTCGTGGTGGTGCGCGGGGGAGGAGGCGCAACAGTCGACGTGGGCTCGGTCGTGGTGGTGATGGGGATGGTAGGGCGAGGAACAGGCACCACAGGGGTCTCGGTGATGATGGGACGGGGCTCCTCGGCGGTGGTGGAGGTTGCGGTGGGGCGTGGCGAAGGAATCAGAGTGGGGATGGGGAGTACGGGCGGTTCCGGTTCGGGCGTACGGGTCGGGCGCACGGGCTCATCCTGGGTGGTGGTGGTGGCGGCAGTTGTGGTGGGGACAAACACGGGCGGAGTCGGGAGCACGGGCGGCAAAATCGGCTCGGGCTCGGGCTCGGGGGTGGGCGTGCGGGTGGGAGCGACCGGCGACGACACGGTGGTGCGAGTGGGGCGAGGGGCCGGTGTGGGCTCTTCCTCTTCCGTGGTGGTGGTGGTACGGCGAGCAGTGGTGGTTGGCTCGACATCGTCATCGGTGGTCGTGGTGAAGCGAGTGCGAGACTGCGAGATGGACGGGAGCACAGGCGGAATCAGCGTGGGCACAATGGGCGCCACTGCTGGCGTCGTCGCCGTCGTCGGCACAGAGCGGGTGCGAGTGAAGGTGCGAGTGCCTGTCCGCGTCCCCGTGAAGGTACGGGTGCCCGTGCGAGTGCCCGTGCGAGTTCCCGTGCGGGTGCCCGTGAAAGTGCGCGAGCGGGTGATGGGGAAGAGCGAGGGCAAGATGGGCTGGCGGGTCACCGTGGTGGTGGTGGTGGCGGGAGTAGTGGTGGTGAACCCCTCGGCGGGCACCAAGTCATTGGCCCCGTCGCGGACGACGGTGCCGTCGACGCCGCCGCGGATCTGCGGGATGGGCGCCGGCGCGGCGGCCGAGAGCATGGCCAGGGTGGCCAGGATGACGAGGAGCGAGTTGGAGCGCATTGTTGAGAAGTTGTCGGTCTAAGTGTATGTGAATGTGAATGGAATGACTTGCAGCTGGAAGTGCCGTGCCGTCTATTGGTGGTTGGCTGGTTGGCTGGAGACTGGTTGGAGGTTGGAGTGCACAGTGAAATGAATGGCGGCTACACCAGTACTACAGAATTGTATCGTGACAGACACAAAGACAGCAAAAGAGAACCAACTGTGGAATGGAGAGTTAGTCGGGGTGCAAGATGCTTTTGAGGAAGCAGTGGCGCTCCTTTCTGGCATCCGCCCAACCCCCAAGCCAAGCCAGCTTGGCGATGATTGGGCCGTTGCTCGTCATGTGTGCATTTTTGTGTGTGTGCTCTGCAGAGAGGTTAAAATAAATCAGGAGCGTACAAAGCCACATTGCATTCATCTCGTCAAAAATGTCTGACGGCTCAAAGTGGCTCGTGTCTCACCATACTGTCCATCCTGATCGCTCAATGGTGTTGATCAAGCAACAGATCACATGTGAACAGTCCCAGAGGGGCCGTGTTCCACCCTGGAAGCTTCAGTTGATACCAGTTGGAGGGTCGTAGGCCGGACAGCAACGCAATTGCAATATGCGATCATGGTGAATTCTGTAAGTACGTATATTCTCAAAGCCGAGTCTCAACACGAGTCAGCGATGCCATGCAGTGGGAATGAAACAAAAACAACACAAATGCAAAAAAACAATCAACACATGCTCAACTCCACGGCCTTCTCCTCCTTGTGCCTCCTCACCTCCTCAACCAACCACTCTTCAATCTGCTGATATGGCGAGCCTGGGCCATTGGTTGCAACGGCAGCAACGTCAAACGGAATCTCGTGGTCAATCAACCAGCGGAATGTGGCCTTTGAATCATCGCGCTTCGGGAGAATGCGTTTGAGATGATTGATGGGCACGGGTGGGAAATCAGTCGGCTTGCTGCCGAGCATGGCCAGCATCCATTGCAGAGTACACACGGTTCCGTGCTGAACCGCGGACGCCAGGATTTGCTGCATCAATAGGCGACATGTGTGCTCGGCAGTGTATGCTAAATGCTTGTGAACGAATTGAAGCAAAACGGGTTGGCGCATGGCCGATAGGACCAGATTCGAGGCTTTCGTCGACTTCATGTTGCCGCCATCATCATCAGACGGCGCCGGCGCAAAATACCCTTGTCGGATAAGGTAGAGAAGAATGCTTGGGTGATACGAGAATCGATTCCACTCGGACAGGACTTCCAGACTTGAAAATGCGTGCTTGATTTCGTCTTGATCAAACACCGATCGCTGCATCCACCACTCCAGCGCTTCCAATTGGCCATACCGCAACGCATTAACTAAAACCTGCTTGTCGTACACGAGTTGCTTGCAGCCAGACTTGTCAAACCACCAGTCAAGCACAGCCAACTGCCCGTGTTCTGTTGCGTTGCGGAGCGTCTCGTTGCCACAGGTGATGCGCTTCTTGTTGGCTTTCCACCACTCGAGCACGTGCAAATGCCCGTTTGTGCTCGCAGCCGTCAGTGCGCTTGAGGAATACGTCATCTTCTTTGCCAATGCGGGCGTGCCCTTGCAGTACTCGAGCAACTCTTCCAATCCATGTTCGGCGGCAATCACCGGCAGGTCCTTGATGGTTGTGGGCTGCACAGGAATCAAGTTCTGCTCCAACCACCACTTGAGAACTTGCATGAGGCCTCGTTTCGCCAAAGCAGGCACAATACACTTGTTGCGATGATCATGCGCAACCAACGATGCACCAAGCCGGTCACCATTCGCTGCCCACCATTCAAGCACATCCAAATGCCCAGCAAGCGCAATCTTGTCCATGTGAACTTGCGTATTGTAAGGCAACTTGCCCTGCGCATCCAGCCCAGTGTTCATCTCTGGGTCGGTCAAGATCCACTGAATTGTAGCCAGCTGGCCTGCCTCGCTTGCCCCCGGCAAACGCTGCAACAGCGTTTTGCTCGGTGGCTCATCGTGCAACCCCATAGCCCAGCGGATAAAGTCCTGGTCGCCCGACTTGACCGCGCCTGTCAATACGTAGTTCTTTGGGTCTGAGCTATCGTCGTCAACGGGCAGGTTAGCAAGCGCCCACAAGACCATATCCTTGTCCTTGTTCTGGGCCAGCGATTGCAGCGCAAGCGAGTACCGGTATTCGGCGGCCACATTCCAGACTTGCAAAACGAGTTGTGCGGTGGAATAAAATCCGCGGGCCATGGATTCCGTCAAGATGGACAAATAGGCATAACTGCGCCCATCGTATCCGGTCGAGTAGACGTATTCAGGCTCGGGTGAGTCAATGGCGGGACGACCAGAAGTTGGGAGCGAGTCTGGGTCGACATTGAGCAGTGCACGGATGGCCCATTTGAAGAGTCGCAGCGCATCGGCCTCGGTATCGGCCTGCTTGAATCCCACAATCACATCGCTCCATTCCACATCGTTGAAGTACAAGAGCTTGCGTTGCCGCTGAGTATACCACCATTCAGCAATATCGACATGACACAGTTTGACGGCTTCCGCTAGTCCAGCTTGCGAGTATTGCAGCGGGCGGACGAGGCGAGGGTGCGACATGTTGAGCAAGGTGTTGAGGAGCGAGACACTGTTGCGGGCGCTGGCATGGTCCAAGTCGACCCACCACATTTGCAAGAGTGCGGCGCGGGTCAGGTAAGAGCCACCACCGGCAGCGTCGGCCCCGGTAGAGCTATGGCCGGGAAGGGAGGTGAGCAGGGCATGAATGGCGACAGAGTCGAGTGTGCGTTTCCGAGGGTCGAACGAGTCGATGGAGCGGATGGCAAAGAGGAGGATGAGCTCGGCCACCTCGTGGGGCAGGCTGGGCAGTGCAGTGCATTCAGTCATTGCAGTCTATTCATTGCAGGTCCTTCGGCGTTCGCCATCACCGGCATGGAACGAGCCGTATTGGCATATCCTCGCCCTTGCGAATGGAAGCAACAATCATAAGTATCTCAATGCATTTTCAAAGTCAGAACAAGCAACATCGTATACTTACGCCTTTCAACACACACAGCACCGGCCGCCAGTTCACAATGACCGCCTCTCAGACCTCCACGCCCATGCACCTCGAGCATCGCGCCTCCATTGCCGAAGAGTCCATGCCTCTCATAACCGGTGACGGCCTCAACACGTACCGCATCTACTGCCCAAACCCGCTGTGCAAGTGCCTCATCTTGCGCGAAAAGCACGGCCGCCATGTGCGCCAACCGGCCAAGGTTCGACTGTCTGGCTTTCCGTCCTGATGTCTCGCGTCGCCGACATTGACTTTTCGGCCCCAATCTGCCATTGCACGTATAGTTTGACATGCCCAGCATGCCTCAGACCCAAGCTCAATCTGTTCCCGCCCCATCCGTTCAAGCCGACCAAGGCGAGGCCGACTTTTTCGAGATCAAGGACATGATGAGCTTTGAAAACATTGGCTTCTCAAAGACGGTCCACCAGTCGGTCAAGTTCCTTTCCTGTGCCGGTACGCTCAGTCGGCTTTGTCGTTCCTTGATCCTTTTTTTGCGCTGCGTTGCGCTGACTCGGGCCGATTGCCACAGATTGCGATCTTGGGCCACTTGGATATCAAGAAGTAGGGCCCGACGCTTACAAAGGCTGCTTCTTGCACATGGATCGTGTCCGTTACCTTGTGCCGTCAACTGCCCGCCCACCAGCAAACGAGTAGCCGGCGCTCATGTTCCACTTGTCATTCACGCCTCTTTGCCGAAACGTACAAAAACTTGTTCCACCTTGCGTCTGATTTACATCCTCTATTGACGTCAAATATGCAATGAACTACATTATCGAACACGGATCGCCTGCTTTCCTTGCCTTTCTGCGCCCCTCACGCTTGCCGCCAGCCGTCAACTCATTCTCGGATGGTGTGGGCGATACCAACGTCTGCTGGGGCGGCGGCTGGTGACCCTTGCTCTTTTTCCTTCTCAACCACCCCCTCTTGCTCTTGTTTTTCCCTGCCTTTGCCCCCTCCTCTCTCCTCGCCTCCTCAATCTCGCTCATGGACAATACATCTGCCGTCCGCTGACTCAAAACGCTCTCACCGTCGCCGCCGCCGCCGCCGCCGCCGCCTCGTCCCGTAGCATACGACATGGCCCGCGTCGGCGGCGCAGTCGACGTGCCCGTGTGCCCGCTCAACAACGTGGACGCCATAGATGGTGTTGACGGCGACAAAGCTTGCGATGATGCGGGACTGTCGACCTTGCGTGCCGTGCTTGTGGGCAGTTTGGGCGTGCTGGGCGAGTGTGGAACGCCGCCGGGCAAGAGTGCAATCGAGGCTTTGCGGCTGGATTTGCCATGCGCGCGCCCACGTGACGTGAGCTTGTGGGGTTGTTGAGGGAGGCCGGTGGAGGAGGCGCGCGGGCGCGGGACGCGGCTCAGCGTTGGAAGTGGTGGGAGAGCGGGTGCGGCGGCCACATTGGTGGAGCTGGTGGGCGGGCTGGTGGTCGGGCCAGAGACAATGGCCGTTGGGTCGCGGAACGAAGAGAGTGGAGGTGGGACCGTATGTCCGGATTCATTGTCCGTGCTTGGCGATACAGCAGCAGCAGCAGCCGCGCCTGGATTGGTTGATGTTGATGGCTCGGGCGTGGGAGAAGATACGCCATCGGGCTGCGGTCGAGGTAAGCTTGGGTTCAAACTGAGCAAGTAGTCCACATCCACAGGCTCCTCGGGAGCGGCAAACGACGGTCTTTTGGCCGAGTTGATTGGCGGCGCTGCCAACGGCGACGACGTCGATGGCACACAAACTTCCTCATCAGCCACCGCTTTATCCGATGCAGGTGACACTTTGCCCAGCGATTTGTCACTTCCACGCCATGACAGGATCCATCGCGTCTTTTTCAGCTTTGCTTTGAGTGCTGCACCGCCGCTACCATTTGCGGGCGCCACTCCGCTTGCAGTCCGTGTCAGATCCAGGTCCATGAGTGCTGCAATGTCTTGATGGGCCAAGGCCTCGGCCGAGCCCATGGGCATGTCGGCCATGAGCGCTGCCCAGTCGAATGGCAGGTCAAACACGCCCACCACGGGCGCATGGTCGGACCCAGTTTGCTCGTGGACGGCCGTGTACACAGGTACGGCGACAACAGATGTGAGAGGCGGTGGGAGCGACATGGTGGTTGTTTGTGGTGAGTTGATGATGGACGGCGTCGAGGTTTTGAAGATTTCCGTGTTGGATGGCAGCCTTGTGCCTGATTCGGTAAAGATGTCCATGGTACCAACGACCGCCGCAGGCGATGTCGCTTTGCATGTTGTTCCTCCAGTTGTTCCTAATACATCCCCTGCTGCTGGCTCTTTTCGGTTCATGGCATCGGACGTGGTTGTGCCCACGGTACCTGTTGTGGACATGGCCGTCGCCATTGCCCTGACGCGATCCTGCTTGGCCTTGAATAAGATCCGATCGGTCCAAGCCGGGATCCGTTGCGGGTTGTACTTTCGTGCTATGGGCGAGTCCGACTCGAGGGACAAAGGGCTCTTGGGTGTGGATGTGCGCAGTTTGGGAAGCAGCTTGTTGGACATGGTTCGTTTTGGTTTCCCACTTGCACCAGCGGCTGGCCGCGGGCGCGGGGACATTATTGGAAGTGCCGTGGACGAGTCTTGTGAGGCCGCAAACTCTGGTGAAAGCGCGTCAGAGGTGGCAACGGACATGGACGCGGCCGAGGTCGCAACGGAGAGCTCGTTGGAGCAGATGCTTAGCAAGTCGGTGATGTCGTTGGCTGCGCCCGAGGCAAGCACAGGCAGCGATTCATCTGAACGCGAACGCGCACACGGCATCCCGGCTGGGACGGTGGATACGTCTCCCGGTCGCTGTGGAATCTCTACAGTGATGTTCCCACTTGTAACAGGCTCCTGTGTTTCCAGAATCACGCCCGAAGACGACCCAGAAATCGCCGACATGGCCGAAGAGGACGGCAACGGCGATGTCGGTGAGCCAGGGGATAGTGAGGATCTCCGTGAGGCAGATACAACTTTGGCAGTCCAAAAGGACCCACGCCGCTTTGTCGGACTCGCTGCTATAGGCTCGCCTCCGCCACCTGAGCCAATGGATCCCGACGCGATCGATGGCGCAGTCGTCGATAACTTGAATGTGGGCAGAAACCGAATAGGCGCCTCATGAAACCCAATAAATGTGTTGCCCGCTTTTCGATGCAGTGCCAGCTGGTCGGCTTGCAGACACGAATCCAGCTTCTCGTCTTCCAAGAGTTTGGTGACATGTGTGCAGCTGCTGGCTTCGATGCGGTAGTTGGTATCACCAGTGTAGATGGCGTAGTCGACAGTGTCGGATGCAAGTGTTCGGTTTCGTGGGATTGAAGTGATAGAGCCTGCGGGCGACACCATCATGGCTGCAGCCACGTTGGAGATGGCGGGTCCCGAGTTGGATTGGTCCATGTGTAGTGGCAGGTCGAGCGACGTTTCGATTTTGAGGTAGTCGGCGTTGCGGAGGGCGACATTTTCCTGATGAGCTGTATGAACAGCGATGAGTGGTGAGAAAAGCTTCAGACAACGGAAAGCAATTGAGTGAGCGAGTAGACCATTTACCTGTCAAATGAACGTTGACAAACAGCAGGCTCGCTGGTCCAAAATCGAGCGCAACCCCGACGCCGCCCTTGTTCCCAACGACTCCACCAATTCCGGTCGGAACGCTAGAAGACTCGACTCCTGCAAGTTTCCGTATGGTCAGCTTTGTGTATGTCACTCATGGTGTCACAAGTGAGGACAAACGCACGGGAAACCAACTTTGCACATGGGCGCCAGACAAGCACACACAAGTGCAATGCCGCCATGGTCGCACATGCCACCATATCGTACTCTGCGCCAAACGCATCTGCCAGCTGTTGTTCCCACGCGGCCTTGCTTGGAAACATGACCGACTCTGAGATGGATTTTTGGCACTCTTGCGTGGCAATCACCATCAAATGAAACGGGTGTTCGACTCCATCGGGCACGCCTGGTGGTCGAATGACTGGGACGGTGGCCATGCGACGGTCGCGCTCCTGTCGATATTCCAATGGCAGCGGAACAGTGTGTGGGAGGTCCGCAAAGCAGTCGCGCTTGTCGGGGATTGCGGGCAGGAATGGCGATAGCTCGCTTGGGAGTGTGCCGCACATATTCCATGTTCCAACAAACACACGCAACGACGAGCTCATTGGCGGCGGAGGCATGGTCAATGGCACCTCCTCATCGTCAAAGTTTGGCACTTGCTGCGCGGCTCTAATGTCGACAATCGACATGACGGTGCGCTTGATACGCGCCAACAAGCTGGCGCTGGTTGCTCTACTCGAATCACCATTGTGTGGGGACGTGATGGGTGCAAAAATGCGCCTTCGTGAGCCCGTTGCGGTCGAAGTGCGGCACTTGCTGCCCGTCGTGGAGGAGCCGTAGGCATGTCCAGCATGCCACTGGCGGTGGATGTGGCCGCTGCTCGCCGGCCGTGTGGGACCGCCGACGCGGGGCGTTCGGATTTGGCACGCGGCGTGTGTTGGAGTCATGGTTCAGGGCGGGTAACGAGGCGGACTGGATTTTGCCACGGGGTTGAGAGCCGCTATGCAGGTCGTCGTGCGACAGTGGGATTGTGTGTGTAGTCGCTCTGTGGGCATTGTTTTAAAAATCCAACCTCTTTCACAATGGAGCACGGTACGTGTGAACGGAATGTGGGCGGAGATCAGGAGTGCAGTGAGGTGCGAACAGTCGAATTTTATTGTAAGTGTTGTTGCATTCATTCATGGGCGATACATTGGTTTGACCGACCCCAATTTGCCTTGGGTGAGGTATCATGAGCTCCTACAGGGTGATAGTCTTTTCCCCTCCAGGCGTTGAGTTATGTTTCCATCGCCGGCAGGCAGCGACAGCGTGTGGTCGGCATGTTGAACATGTCTTCACCTCTGCAACTGCTTGGACTGAAATGTACGGCCATCACAGAGCATGTGCGGAGTCCATGCTGGATTGTCAGTAACGCCCATGTCTGTCAAAGTATACACTCCACCACCCTAAGCAATCTCCAGAAACACACATCAACCACAGGCTCGCCATGTCATCTGCCCTCGAAACCGGTACCACCCATCACGTTACCAAGTAGTTGTCCACGTTCCCACTCGACATGCTGATCTTGCCTGCCTCTCACCAGTCCGCAAACACACTCGGCGCATGTCCGAGTCGCTCAAGCGCTCGCCCATCAAAGAGCCAAGGTCGACCAACATTGACGATCACCCGGCGCCAATCTCACTGTTGCTCGATGGGAACGAAATGGTTTATGAGAATGGAATCTGGGTCGCAGGTACCCCGTCTGCACGTCCACCCCGCGTTTCACGACCCGAGCTGAATGAGCTGGATCCGACACTTTTGTATTGTAGCCACGGCCGACGGAATGCAGCTCAAGGAGCAGCTCACGACACTGGTGGATAGGAATCAACAGTTGCAGGAGGAAAATCAGCTGCTCAAGTTCAAACTCGAACTGCTCATGGACATGGTACATTGTCTGTGCTTGGATTGCTGAAATGTGTGACCGGAAACTGACCAGTACTTATATTGCAGCTGGCCGTTACCAAGCTTGATGTATTGCGGTTACAGGAAGCCCAGCGGCATTGACAATTTGTGAGCTGCCATTTCTCCGACCATATCTGTCCCCTGTTCAATGGTTTTGTCCAAGTTTTACAGCAGACCTTTCCTTTGCCCTGTTTCTGCCTTGCTGCGGCAGAGGCACAATGGAGCAAGGTAATGAGCCAACTCATACCACATACATATTCACCAGTTACCACGGCCACTGCAACTGACAAAACGCACAAAAGCCAATCACAAAAATAGCTTCAAGTCAAATCGAGGATACAACAAAAAAAAGGCGGCTATGGGAAAGGAACGCCAAAAGGGATGTTGGCGCAAGTGAGAAGCGAGGTGAAGATGGAAAATCAAGTATGCACAGAAAGAAAAATGGCCAAACGAAACAAAAAACAAAGATATAAACAGGCGTTGGCGACAATGACGCAAATGCACGAGTGGAAAGAGCACACGCACAAATTCGGGGCCTTCCGCCCGCGCGTCCCTTCAATCGATCGTGATGTGCACCAACAGGGTGGCATCGCTACTCGGTTTGCCCTTCCAATTCCGCAAGTACAAATGCCTATACCCTTGCCGCAAACAATGTACGGGCGCGGCAAAACATCCAACAAACTCGTTGCTCCCAACATCGGAATCGTACACGGTAAACCGAATCATGGCCAAGTCGCGGTTTGTGATGCGCACGGCAAACGTTTCGTTCCACGACGGATTCCACCCATTGTTTTGCACGGTCGCTGTGCGGTATGTGAACACGGCCTGCTCGGTGAGCGGCGGCCCGAATTGGCCGTCAATGGCGGTGGCAGACGGGAGCGTTGATGTCGCCGTGGAGGAGCCGACAGGAACGGACGGCGACGACCATTGCACTGGCGCTTCGGACAGACTCGATGTGCTTCCCTGGTTGGCGAGCGACCGCGTAGGCGAGTTGGAGAGGGCAAACGAAGCGGCGGGCAGCCCGACGGTTGTTGGTGGGATGGCAATGGGAAGTGATGCAAGGGACGACACCACGCCAGACGTCGACGCTGGAGCACTTGTCGCAATGGGTGCGGCACCACCAGCCGGGACGGCCGACGTGGCATTCGATGCCACCGAACTTGACGGTGTACCTGCAGACGCCCCGCCGGTCGTTGGGCTCGTCACCACGGGCGGTGCTGCCGCCGACGTCGGCGGCTTGGTCATGGGTGCATCAAACACCTCAGCAACCACAAACGGATCAATCACCTCGCCCTTGATCTTGCCCTTGGACTTTGGCAAATGATTACCCGACATGATCTGAATCGTCAAGGTCATGGCCGGCGGCCGGGGCGCCGCCTGATTGATCATGTACTCTGGCTTGAGCACATAGCCGCACCCGCCGTTTCTCGCAAAGAAGCCCGCTTGCAAGCTCATGCCCGAGTCAAATGTTTGCCAATTGAGCGCCACCATTTGAGCGCCGGCGGCCCAGAACGGGAACGGGTTAAAGTTGGACGAGCCAACACGCAGGCCGCCCGGGTACACGCGTGCGAGCCGCTGAGACGTGTGCGAGTGCATGGCCGACAAGGAGGTGCGTGCATGTTTCAGGTATGCGGATTCGGAAAAGGACGACATGGTGCAGAAGAGAGTGTTGCCCGAGCTCGAGCCGTTGCTGAGCGAGCTTGCGGCCGAAGACGTGGACATGGAGCTCGCGCCAAAGTCGAGGTCGCGGGACCGAGGTTCGGGCGAGCTGGATGCCGTGCCAGTGGCTGCGGAAGAGGCGGGCTGAGTTGTCTCTGAGGCAGACGCTGGACCCGTGAACTTGACAGCGCGCATGTACACGGCAAGTGCGAGAAGGTCTGGGTGCTGGCTTGAGCTGGCCGAGCTCGATTCCTTGGCTGACGTGGAGCCATTGCCATTGGGATACGATGAAGGGGAGCCTGACACACTCGCGGCAACAACCTGTTGCTGCTGCTGTTGAGGAGGCGGTGGCGAAGAAGCTCTTATCAAATCGGGCGTAGAGACATGACGTGAGCCTGTCGACGGCAACTCGGTCGCGGGATCGTCCGTGACAGATGAGAGTGCGAGCGGCGACGGAATCCCAACAACAGACATGCGCTTTGCCGCGGGCGATGTGGGCGATCCGGGGGCGGCTGTACCCACTTGCTCCTGAGTTGGCGAGGCCGGTCTATCATTCATGGGTACCGAGCTCGTCGTAGGCAATGCTTCCCTCGATCCCGACCCTGCTGTTGGGAGCGAAATGGTTCTAGACCTGGGCGACGGCTGCTGCCCACCACTACCCGCCGATTTCTTCCACTCGGTCTCCTCTGCAGACTCGCCTACGCCGAAGCCTTTGCCCTTGACCAAGATGCGTCTCTTGAGTGCCTCGGGCGACGGCAGCGCCGTCTCTGGCCCGTCTCCGACTTTTGCAGTGACGAGCGCCGATCCCAAAATGTTGCGCAGATAGTATGCCACCTTGCCCTGCTGCACGTACCCGCAGTGCATTTCGAGCGACAAGACGAGCGGATAGTCCGAGGCAACAAATGCATACTTTGCCACGGCCTGTAGCACGTCGCGCAACAAAATCTTGGTGGTCCGCGTATGGCCGTGGTAAATGACTGGATCGTCATGTGGGCCGTCCCAGCAGTCGAGCTCTACACACCGCCCGCCGCGCTGCAACACGCGCACGTACGCCTCGACCGACGACTCGGAATTGAGCTGGTTGCCGACCAAATACGTGTTGTGTGACGAGCTGATAAAATAATGCGACATTGGCCGCGTCATGTCCATGTGCACCGACTGGTCGCGCTTGTCCAGCGCGGCATTGTGCGGCGACAACAAGTAAATGTGAAAGGCAGTCACGTCCATGGCCCAGTCGTTTGGGTCGGCGGGCGCGCCAGATCCACTTGTGGGCGACCCGGATGTGCGTGGGATCGAGTAGGTCATGAACAGGTTTTGCGCATCGTATTCTGACAGGTCGCGCTCGCGCTGCTGCGCAACGAGGAATTGCCGGAACCCGGGCCAGTCGAGCTGGCCCGACCCGTCCTTGCCGCCTGTCAACTGGTCAAACACGCGTACTACGTCGGGCGAGCGTTTCAGGTGCAGGCACATTTTGGAAAAGGAAGGCAAGTCGAGCCATCCTTGGCCGGTGCGGTCATACATGGCAAACAGCCGCCGGATCTGGTCCTTGGACAGTGCAACGTTGAACAATTTGAGGGCCGCCAGAGTCTCGTCGAGCCCGATTTTGCCGTCGGCATTGGCGTCGGTGGCGGCCCACGCGCGGTGGATCCACGTGTTGATAAGGAAAAGGATGTAGTCTCGGCCGTCGAGCGAGGCGGCGTGCGATTGGAGGCCCTCGATCACATTGACGAGCGTGGACCGAAGGGTGGGTGTTGGGAAGACGAGGTCGAGGATTTTGGGTTCTCCAGTGTGGTGTGCCAAGTAATGGATCGAGAGGCACCGGTCCGTCAGCGGTTCCTTTTCGGTGGCTTTGGCGGGAAGCGAGAAGCTGAGTTCTTGGCGGATTTCTTGAATGTCGTCAATCAGGACTGGCAGTTGAATACAATATGCGTGTCAGAATCGATAAATGAAACCATTTGGTCAAGTAGAGGGGACCGTCCGTACTGGTCGTCAACTCTGGTGGCTTTCGCTTGCTCGACCACCGCAGGTGCCGCTTGAGCACGTCCAATTTGAAGACACGATCCTTCATACTGCCCGGCGCCTTACGGTCCGCCTTTTTCAGCACAATACCCGCAGAGAGCATGTCGAGCGTGACCATGAGTGATGGATCCAAGCGCAAATGATGCTGGTCATCGGCCGACGCTTGCGGTAACGTGGCTGCGGGCCCACCAAGGGCGTTACCCGGGGCAGATGTCGGCGGCGCTAATGTGGGTGGGAGCGAGTACACGAGCGGTGACGCGGCAGACGAGGTCATGGATGCGGCCGCGTCCGAGGGCGGCGACGAGGCGATCACGGCGTCCATGGCGGCGCCCGTGGCGGCCGAGGCATGGCCAGAGCCGGATGCCGACGAGGACGATGAGGAGACCAAGTCGCGGTTGGAGGATTTGCGCTGGAGCGGCTTTTGGAGGCGTTTGAAGAAGGACGACATGGTAGGTTACGTTGGAGAAACTGAGAGAGGGGGTGTCCGAGAGTGGCCGGTGCGGGAAATATGTGGGTCGAAAGAAGGGCGTCGAAGGGGCGGGGAACTTGAGTCTCTTTATGGCATGGGTGTTTGTGTGTGTGTGCTGGGGTTAACGTTGGCCTGCTGGTAGTGGGTTGGCGTCTCGCTGATTTCCGGCAGGGGAACTAAGAGGATGGGGTGCGCGAAGCCTTGTCGGCGTAGTAGATCGCAGCAAGAAGAGATGGTTCCCGTTGCAATTTTGGGAAGGGTCGAGCCAGCTGCAAGAGATTATCCGCCACGAGCGAGCTCATTGGTCGATGGTGAGCGTGTGATGAAAGCTTTTCCTTGCAAACCAACCTTGCCATAAATCACTTGGAAAGACGCGTCGACGACCTGGGCTGCAACCGAAATCAGAGGAAAACGATGGTCCATGGTCGATCGGCGGCCTCCTGCTTCGATCCGTCGCCACACGGGACCGTGCCAAAAGAGACCTGGCGTGAGACCTGCCGTGAGACACGCTGGAGACAGAGACATACACCGAAAAGACGACTACCACAGCGTATGACCTCCTTGTCCGCCGCTACCATGAAACCCAGCGCCAGCCAGCCCTCGCCATTTGCACCACCATCAATGCGGCCCCAAGATCATCTTCACTTGACCATTGGCCAGTACCTCAACCAGGACCTGGTCCACGCCCATCAAGAGAATTTGAGGAAAACCATTCAAGCGTACCACGGTGAAGAAAATGTCGATCATTCTGACCATTTGCCTGACGATGACTCGGGTCTTTTCCGCCGCCTCGAGTTCCCTGAGGAGCACGTGCGGTATTGCGACATGGAGCCGCTCACGCTTGAAGTCGCAGAGGCGGGTCTATTCGAGGATTATCCCGAGGACGTTGAGGCAGCCCTGTGCAGCTTGTCGCTTGACCCCAAGGATCTTTTGGCTCAAATCGCCATGCATGCCAGTTTGTCGTCCGCCTCGTTTTCTTTTGTGGTGATCGGTTCCGCAACTCACGCTGTTTCTGAATATCCCAGCCGAACCTGTTATGTCGCCTCCATCCGAATCTCAAACTGTGGGCGTCGAGCAAATGCAACAGCCAGGCGGATCAGGCCTAGGTATCAACACAACCAGCACAACCCGCCCAGCTAGCGCAAAACGTCCTGCTTCAACTGTGCCTGACCCATTGAAGCGCCACCGTCCAGCCGTGCCATCAACCGACTCGAAATTGATCTTGTACACCAACTTGTACAGGTTGCTGGACATACGGTCAGTTGTTCTCGCCGAAAATGCAAAGCTCAAGTTCGATTCCGATCCTGTTTATGCGCTTCTCCGCCTCGCTCTGGAATCGCTCGATGGCCTGCAGCTCGTCGCACTTCACGAGCTCCTTGTTGGAATCGTGTTGCCCATTCAGGTCAGATACTCTGACCAACTCACGATTCGCCGCCACATCCTTGCTTCTCTTCTATCTGAGCACAAATCCATCGAGCGGCATCTCCACGTCGACCAGCTCCCAAACCAAGGGCGGGTCAAGGCGGTCATTCAAGCTGCAAATGCACAGGCTGCTGGTCGCATTTGGATTCACCCATCTCAACCGCAGTTTTCTCCTCAAATCACGACTCCTTTTGGCCCCATCACCTCCAGTTTCATCGAGTCTGTGCACGAGTATCTGTGGCATCCCAATTCTTGGGCCGGCGTCCAGTACCCCAACATTTCCGCCATTGCTGATTCCATCCATGTTTTTTCCGTCACTGATTTATGCTCTGACTTCACTGCTCTGACCAAAAAATACTTTTTCAAAGTGACAGTTCCTCGCCTGGCGTACTTGACGGGTTTCGTCTTGTCGGCCATATACAAGCGCGTGTACCAGTACAACAGCCAAGATCATGAATCATTTCGCTTGATTGTTGCGTCCATGTCGCTCACCAAGGACGAAGCAGCAGCCAAGAAGGACGACCCATTGTATGCCGAGATCACAGCTTTGAGCAAGGGCGGCCTCATCTACCCAAAGCCGTGTGCCGTTGCGTACTTGGTTTGGCTCGATTGCGCTATCACGGCTGTTTTGGATGCAGATGGCAAGGACAAGTTGCATGAACGGTCAATGTGGGCAAATCGACGGGTCATGGATTTGCTTGCATCAGTGCGTCATCGGCAGGCGTGGCAGGCATTTGTCCTTCAAGCACAAGGTCGGCATGGGATGGCAGTGTATAGCAGCAGCGTGTGGGATCGATTCGCAAAGCTCTTTCGTTCGCCATTCTTCACTCTTCGAGTTGGAGAACGAGCACTCCGTCAGACGCAATCTGAAGTCAAGACCAACTCAGATCGAACCAACCTTCGGCAGGCACTAAAGCCGCGTGATTCTGCTGGGGATAAGTAGCTGTTTTGCTGGTCATTGTCCCATTCTTGTTGAAAATGCATTTGTGATTAAGTGTTTCTCATTGGGCAAGAACAAGATATTTACATTTCCTCGTCATCCACGTCGGACTCCTCGGCACCGATTTTCCTGACCAACTCCACGATCCGGGACTCGTCCTTCTCACTGCCAGTACCCGTCAGTAAGAGGTGCACCAACTCACTGATCGCCGATTCCTCCACTGCTTCCTCCACACAATCAACCATGGCCGCCAGCTCGCCATCCGCAACTTGCTCACTTGTCATGTCCACCCCGCTGACTGATCCATCCACATCAGCACTTGCAGGTGCCGAAACTGGAGTCAAATTCAGACCCTGAACACTTGTCCGCCGGCCAACGGTTTTCTCGTCCTGATCCATCTTCGTCACAATGTCGTAATTGGTCTTGAGCTCGGACATGAATGAGCGGAGATGGCCAACGAGCTGGTACGACACAGCGGCGAGTTGCATTTGCCGTGTAGTCACCTTGGTGCTGCAGTGGCCAAAAGCGCGGACAAGGGCAAAGTAGCTCTCGAGGCAGTTGGTTGAAAACGAGCGGGGGTAAATACGCATGAACGGGAATCGGTCGAGGAGTTTCGTAACCAATTGCGTAAAGCTGGTAATGGTGAGCTTCATGTCAGTGTACGTTTCCATGGTGATGAACCCGGCTTTGGCTGCCTTGACGGCGGCCAGGCGGGTTTCGTCGGTCAGTGACATATCTGCCCTGATCTTTGCAACCTTGTCCTCCATGTCGACCTTCCAGTCTTCAAAGTACTTGAGCACGGCCTGCAAGCGGTCCAGACGATCATCCTTGCCACCCTTGATAAGCGAATCTTTCGTGAAAGGCACAGTGTCGGTCATGATCGTGTACAGCGTGTCGACTTGGCGAATGAACTCGGCAGTTGCAGCACCGTCTGGATGCTCTGAATAATTCTCAACGCCATACGCAGTCTTTTCGCACATGACAGCACGAGCAAGCGGAACTCGCATCTTGGACCAAGCGTCGGGGTGGAGGGCATCCTTGATGAGCCGTTGAATGAGACGGAGCCCAGGATGTTTTTCCGACTTTTCGTACAGTGCCTCAATCGAGAACCACGACATGACGTTGTCGCCTTTCTTGAGGATTCCGTGGTTGAGCAGGACGTTTCGGAAGCGCTTGAGGAGGTGAGGAATGTCCTGGAATAACAAGGGACATGGAATGCCATCAGGCCAATTGTCAGGCTCACCAAGTACCTTGAAGCCAGCACGATTGACGGAACCGCTGACGAATGTACCAAATGGTGGTTAGTCATCAAGTGCACAGGAAAGAAAAGGCTAGAGGGAGACGTATGTACCCATCAGCTCCAATCGCAATCACTTTCAACCCAGCTAAGTTGAGCGCAACAACAGCCTTTGAGACCATAGACACAAACTCAGGTGTGTTCATGTCTCGCGAATCAAAATGCGCAACAGGGATGGCTTTGCTGGCGCCAAGCGAGACACACATCAACTGCAGAGTATGTTTGGCCGGCACCTCCTGGTTCTCTCGCTCCCCTGTGTACACACCTGGGCCATGGTTGATGAGACCTGTCACCTTGAGTGTTGTGCGGTCGACCACCACCTCAGGCACATCCTGCACCTCATCCGCCACCAGAACCACAGTGTGCAGCAAATCATGTCGCTGCTCTTCGGTCTCATCCTTGTACTTGGCACGCAGCTCGGGCAAGTGCCATTGAAGTTCTGCCACCATCCGTTTAATCCGATCAAGGTTCACGCCCGGCTCCACCGCAAACTTTTTCCGATTCTTGCGGATGGTCGACTTTCCCGGCAATGTGAATCCGATTGAGCGCAATAGACGGCACGCCATTGAGCTCGTGGAAGAGAGCACAAGCGAGAAGCGAAGTACATTGATTGGCCATGGGCGACGGCTGCATGAAATGGGTGCCCGATACAACATGTCGAAAAACCACTCCTTAAAAAGGGGATGCTCGTCGAGGTAGGCAAAGAATTTTGGTTGAGCAACAGACAAATACCTAGACATCGGACAGGGGTACATTGTGAGCGTCAATCATGCCAGGAAAGAATCAGAGGCAAAGGCAGGTACATATTTTACATACTCTTCAAAAGACGCCTCGCGTAACACAGCCTCCTTCTCCTTGATGGCCGAAATTGAACCCAAATCTGTGAGGTGGGCGTGAAACTGTCAGAAGGAGATTCCGTGAATAGCAGATGCAGGCATTGTGTACCTTGCTTATTGGTGTCCAGGTGCTGCAACCCATATCTCATCTCCCGCTGGCCAAGAGTGCGTGCCAACTTCGTGCATCCTTGACACATGAATCCACCAGGCGCCGTAATCACGCGAGCACAATCGACTGAGCGGAAAGTAACGTCGTAAACCTCGTTGTCGTGGACAATTGGTGTAGCTTGGACAGTGGTTTGCGGTTGGCCCGACTTCTGATCGAGAAAAACTGACTTGTTGCCGCTTTTGAATGCAGCAAGGAGGGACGTGTAGCGGTCCTTGTTGTCCTTGACAAAAACGCCAGTGCATACTTGCAATGAGGCGAGTTGTCGCAGGAGGGGCGGAAGGCTGTCGCGCAGTTGAGCGAGGGTGTAGGTCGATTGCATTTTAGGAAGAAGGATTTCTGCTGGCGTAACGGTTTTACCGAAATAGGCGATGGTGACATGGTACTGCTTCTTGCGGTGAGTGTCGCGCTTGATCATGACAGAGCAGGAAGCCGGCACGAACGGATATTTGGGATTCTTGAGGTCGAAATACAGTGTATGGTCCAGGTGAGCGACGGACCACACAGCGCTGGAGCTCTTTGCGGCGTCGGAGACTTGCTCCACGATTGCGCCGAAATCGACATCGTCAACCACGAGCACAAGACACGGTTTCATAGTGCTTGGAAAGAGGGTGTCAAGGTTGCGCTGGAGTGAGGATATAATCGGATGTGACGTGAAGCGGGACACGGTTCTTTTACGGGGAAATGTGCGTGCAGAGTATATTGTATTCAATCCATTGGATGATTCGTACGGAAGAGCCAGCGGTCATCTCCAGCCGTCATACCTGGACATGTCTCATGCGGCGAGACTAGCGGCAACCCAGCCGCCGATCGACCATGGACCATCGTTTTCCTCTGATTTCGGTTGCAGCCCAGGTCGTCGACGCGTCTTTCCAAGTGATTTATGGCAAGGTTGGTTTGCAAGGAAAAGCTTTCATCACACGCTCACCATCGACCAATGAGCTCGCTCGTGGCGGATAATCTCTTGCAGCTGGCTCGACCCTTCCCAAAATTGCAACGGGAACCATCTCTTCTTGCTGCGATCTACTACGCCGACAAGGCTTCGCGCACCCCATCCTCTTAGTTCCCCTGTTTCCGGTGGAGGATGTGTGAAGGTGAAAGTCGCTGGGATTCGCTGTGGCGGCGAAAAAGGGCCAACCGAGGAGTGCAGTGGCGCGTGTGTCTGAGATGCGGATTAGCAGTGGGTCTTGTTTCCGGCCAAAGTTCTTGGCGTGCGGTTGGATCCGTCTGGTCAAAATGGCTGGGTCTGGAGAATGAGCGTCAGGAGGCGTTTCACGGTACGGGACGGCGGCCGATGCTACGGGCGCAATCAGGGGCAGGTCGAGAACGTGGTTCCGGCTACGGGCAGTGGATTGCGCAGAGTATGTGCCGTGTTGAAGATATCTTGCATTATGAAGTGTCCATTCAAACTGTGGAACTGCTCCATGGCCGAGTCGAGAGTCAATTTAACTTGAGATATTTAGCAACCACAGAAAACAGCAACAACTTTGCTCCTTATTTAATAAATATATACTTTGCACTCAGTGGGTGCGAACAAGCTTTGCCATCTCATGATACACAACACCGACTTGACAGCCTCAACAGTATTGGCGATGTCAGTTGGTGTTGGCCGCAGAGGGAACACGAAGGGCCAGATTGTATGTTCTCCGCGTTTCCAATTCAGAATTCAAGGACGACACAGGCAAACCATGCATCATGTCAGTGGGAACCCAAGGCCTCATCATCATGCCATGAGGTCGGTCGGCAGAAAGCATTCATCAGGCAAGGAGAGATGTGATCTAATGGACAAGGAAGAAATCCAGAGCATCAGAAACTGGGATGTGGACTGGAAGACACCTGAGATACTGAAACCCATGTACTGGCAGCAAGCTAACGAAAAGGTTGACGGCCATCAAAGGAATAGAGAAATCGTAGCATGACATCAGATCAACACTTGAATGTCTGGGTAGGATACAAAGATGTGGTTCAGTGCTACCACGAGTACTTGCTCGCCATCGCATTTTGATTGAGGAAAATGAGGAAGCTGTTTACGTATCCCAATGTTCAAATGTGGCAACCGGAACGGAGTATGCCCGAAAAGCGATCATGCCACATGTTTCTGACCTCAAGTTAAAAGGGAGCGCAAAGGGAAATGGCAGCGTACCTTTTTGAACAATGAAAAGGAAACGAGCTAACCCTTTGCAAAAATGCCTTTGGGCGGGTTGTTGAGGGAAAAGTGAATGTAATGTGGGAATGTGAGGAGAGGGAGAATGCTCGCCACGGATTGTGAACACGCTGCAAGTCACGGTTTTCAAAAACACATAGGCAAATTGCCGGGAAGTACCCGATGCGAATGGTCATATCGGCAAAACAGGGATGTAGGGGAATGTGTGATGTGTGTGCTGTGGTGGGATAGAATCGGCAAATGTCGGCGTCGTGGTCGGTCACGGGCACGGTCACGGTGCGCGGTGCCGTTTACGGATATCGTCGGTGAGCGTGACGTCGGGCTTGCTTGAGGTCGATGTCGATGACATGTGAGTCGAAAGATGAGATGCAGATGCGAGTATCGACGACCAGAGGGCGATTCGCTAGAGGCGCAGCGGTAAATGGAATCGCACACGCAGCTCATTTGGGGAGACCACATTGCATCTACGCCGGGCGAGAACTGAGGGCCCATCTCGCAACTCTCCAAAAAGGAGAGAAGGGATGAACGCCTGCACCAAGCAACCAAACGTAATGCCACCTACGTAGAGAAAGGAAAAGACTCGGGCAAAGCAACCAAAGGTAGGGGGAGGTTCCATCCAAGGGATGCGATCAAGGCCCGAGTAGACGGATGGACAGGACTTTGGTTCCGTTTTGAGCAAATCGCATGCCAACATGACGCGCATGGCGGCCATTGCAGGCATGCAGGGGTGTAGAGCGAGAGAGAGAGAGAGAGAGAGAGAGAGAGAGAGAGAGAGAGAGATAGAGAGGCGAGTGGTGAGAATGCGGAATAATGAGCGAGGAGGCATCTTTTACAAGTTGGACTTGGCCGTCGACGTGTCAGGGCGAATGCAATACGGGTCTGGGCGTGCGGCGGCGGCGGCGGCGTCAGTCGGTCACGGCAGCAGATGCAGGTGAGAAAGCGGTCGGATGCGCCATGTCGGCTTTGTTGATTGGTGAATTTTGGCCCTTGAAATGAAATACGAATGATTGTTGAGAGAGAGAGAAAGAGAGAGAGAGAGCGGATGGATGGATGGGAACGACGGAGCTGCCTTATGGCCAGCGACGCGTCTGCTCTGCGAGCGTCGGATCGGAGGACCAAAAATGGTGGGCGACGATCGTTGCGGCCACTCCACACATAAATACTGAAATACAGCCAGCTTTTTCGCAGTCGCATTGTTGCTTCAGCAGTTCCGAGTTGGCAAAACTCGCAATGCGGTTAGGAAAAGTATTCGTCGTGACAAACTGAATGAAATGATTATTTTCGCAATGTATTGCGCGCTGTGAACCGCAGCTCCTCCGCTTGCCTCGTTGTCCGTGCCGTGCCCGACGCCTTTCCACCATGCCGTGCCGACCCATTTGCCACGTTTGATGAGGGGCCTGGGAGAAAAACAGGCCTGGACCATGATATTCCGGTTGCAGCCCCTGTAGAATACAAGTGGAATCCCGACCTCCAGAGCACAGCTCAGCTGTTGCCGATTTGACTCCCAACCTCCACTTTTTTCTAGCTCTACATTTACGACTGGAGTTTGCATTGCGACACACATACACCGCGCCTATTCGGCTTCTCGCACAAGTCTGTGCCCAAAGGCAAGGGGCAAAACAGAAAAACGGCAAGCGGGGCCAAACTGGACCTGGCCGTCGCGCAGCGTGTACGGCAGTTGCCGAGATACGCTCAGCATCCGCACTCAACCACTGACCAATTCCCATGAAATTTCATAGGTCCATTTTGCCTTGCTTTTCGCTTGGGGAGGGCTCTGCCCGTCGGCAAGCGGCCGTCAGGACAGAGGCGGGCTGCGCTAGGCTTTGGCTACAAAAGCAACCCGTCGCCTGCCCGCAGTCAACTGCCCGCTTCGCTTCTTCAAGACCAACCATCCGTCGATTGTCACCGAGTGATTTGCGCCCCACCTCTTGCCTCGCCTTGCCTCAGTTTGCCCACCAGCACACTACCGACTCTACTCTTCCACTCTTTTCCTCCGACCACGTTTTCTCGTCCTCCTCCGACTGCTCCCAGCAACGACCAGCACACGCCACACTTCGCACGCGACACTCGCCTCTCCACACTCGACATCCATTTTGATCCTTCACCAACACAACACACGTCACACTCCTCCTTTCAAGCACAAGTTCATGATGTCCGTGTCACACAAGTCTGCGCCCGCCTCTTCTTCCTCGTCGTCCGCAGCCTTGGCGGCTCCCGTTGTGGAGCGTCAAGAATATGAAAAGGTGCGTGACCCAGCCCAACTATGATCCCTGCACATTGCCAAAGATGCCGCTGACCTGGCGCTCATGCCAACATATGCCTACCCATGTCAACTCCCACGTCAACGGTCTCGCCCATTCCTCTACCTCCGTGCACCGCCCCGCTCTCGACTCGTGGCCAAACTCCCACACCTACCTACCGTACCGTATCGTTCCCTACTCGATCCGCCGCCGCGCGCATCCGCACGTCCAACACGTCCAACACGATGCTCTGCCGCGCGTTTTAACATCCACTCAGTCGCCTCAACAATTGTCACAGGACGAGCAAGCCGGTGCTGCGCGTGCTGCCGAGGCTGGCATTACTGCTGGCCAGGCCATCATGGCCTCGGGCCTCGCGAAAAAGGCCGTGTTTGCCGTCGGTGGCGTTCGGCCGTACTGCAAAGACTGGAACTTCATTCAACTCGTCAACCCGCTGCCGAAGGCGCATTTGGGCAACTTTGATCATTTGGACGAAGATACGGAGGACATAAAGCGGTATTTCGGCAAGATTGGGCATGCAATCCGGTCGTTCCCGGCGGGAATGCCGTGTGACGAGGTGCGCCGCGATTCCAATAGTCGGCTGTACGTCATTGTGGAGGCGGATGGCGGCACCGTCGGTGGCCAAATGGCGGCGTTTAGGGACGAGGTCCGAGACAAGATTGAGGAGGCCGGGCTTCGGGCGCGCAAGCGTCGCGCCACGATCGACAAGGGGATCGAGGACGCCGCGTGGGCATTGGTCGATGCGGGCATCCGGGTGTGGTTCGAGGTGCACGCCGCGGACGAGAACTTGTGCGAGGACCGTGTGTGGGCAAATCAAATGCTAACCTATGTCGGCATGGCTTGGGCCGAGTAACCGCAGGATTTACTCGTGAAACTGCTCGATCTGGAGACGCCCGCCGCTGGAATGGTTGGGTCGCGGCGCTCGAGCAGCGTGTGGCGTGTTGCGCCGGCGCACGACGGTCGACGGATCGGCATCGGATTTGGGTGTGAGGTGGGTGTGGGAACGGCGCCAATAACGCGCTTGTCGTCACAGCTGGGGCATTTGAGCATTGCAGGGGCACGAGGAGCAAGGTCACAACAACGATGACGATGCCGACAACGAGTAGGTGAGTATCATTGTACATGGCCACGAATGGGTGATGTGTGTTTCCCTGTCGTCCCAGTTTCTGTTTTCCCCGTCCTTTCAATTTTTACTCTGGCTCGTTTCCTCTCGTTTCCGGCTCTTCCATGAATCCAACTTGAAGGGCAACGAACGGCATTGGCAAAACAGGAGTTGCATAGGTACTGGCTGACCCGACTCGAAAACACCACAGGGATATTACAAAGAATTGAAAACGAAAAGCAATGCAGAGAAAGCACATCGAGGCCGCCAGGGGGAAAAGACCATGCGACCATGAGGATACGTGGGGGGGGGGAACAGCAGCAAAACAAGGAAGCGACTCGTGCACACTTATCAAGACGCCAAATGACGATGGGAAGTGCAGAACAACAAGGGATGGGAAAAGCTCAATCGACATGAACACATGAACACAATACACCCCTCACGTCGAAGAGCTTGACGACGTGGACGATGAAGCCTGCCCTTCCTGCTTGTTCTTTGCCGCGGCCGCGGTGCCGTGGACCCACCCGATCCCAAACTGCGGAACAAAGACGCAGACAATCGCCTTACACCAAGGGGACTGCTGGGCACTGTCGCCGACCCCGCAAACGGCTTTGCTTTGGGCGACTCGGGCGCAGGTTGCTGCTGCTTGAACTGCATCTTTGACCGCACACCCAACCCAAGTGCGCCATTCACACCGGCAGCGCCACGTGACTTTTGCCAACGGTTGGTGCCCGGCGCAAAAATTCGTCCTCGTCTTCTTCGTCGTCTTCCGTGTATCGGACGAGCGGGACCGCCTTGATGATTTGCGGCACAGCTTGTTGAGCGGGCACGTCGGGCTGCGACGAGAGCGTGTCTGGTGGTGAAAGAGACGAGTGGCCAGATGAAGCGTCCGTAGCCGGTGCAGTCGCCGAGGGCAGCGGCGACGGTGTGAATCCGGCTCCGAATCCACCTCCGGGCGGAAGGGTGTTGAATGGGCTGGCCGGTGGACTTGAGGCGACGACGACGATGGAAGCAAGGGCTCGGCGTCGTCCATCTCCACATCCCCGCTGCCGCTACGACTGCGTCGACTACCCAATCTCGCGTCCGCCACGTGATCGGTATCCGCATCCGCCATACTCGTATCCATCAATGGCGGTGTGCCATCTTCATCGTCACGATCCATCAACTCTTGCTCCACAATCTTGCCTCCGGGCAACACCTTCAACCCAATCGCCTCGAGCATCCCGGGCACATATGCCAAATGTTGTGCGACCTGCCGCAACGGTGCCATTACTGTCCCGGCAAGCATGCGCAAATTGACATGGGCAACAAACTGCGCAGGGCCAACGGCCGCGGCCACGCGCCCTGGCCGGACGTGCTCCAAAATGGAATCCAGCACCTCGAGCGCCGACGAGTTGATCAAGTTGTACCTTCCCTCCGTCAGCAAAAGCGCCTGGACCACGGACGGCAGCAGCCCGTGCTTGACGACCGTCTCCCTGAACACATCACTAGGCTGGTGCGCGAGCGAACGGACAAGTCTGATGGCCGACAGTTGCACGTGCTTGTGCGCGCAAGTCACCAAGAGGCGCAGCCAGTCGAGCGAAACACCCTGCTTGGGCGTAACGGACCCCGCGCGTGCAGCAGCTATTGATGATGTCGATGATCCCGACCCGGCAAGCGCAAACGTTGTGCCCTGGCAAACGGGTGCACGCCCGTGAAACACGACATCGGCAAATCGCGTCGCATTGATCTTCAACAAGGACGCCCACAGCTCGAGTAGCTGGTACGTGCGCTCGACCGTGTGTGGCGGCAGCTGCAACACTTGCACCCCGGGCGGACTCACGCCCTTTGCGAACGCTGCCGTACACGTGCCCTTGCCGACCGTGTCGCCAATCACCTTTGGAATCTCGCCCGCCACGGAAGCAAAGTACATTGCCTGAAACCCATCATACTCTGGCGTCAAATGCGCCACCATGTTCATACCGGCCTCGCACATGCCGCCGGTCGGGTTGGGAACCATCTCTGGATCCAGCAGCGCCTTGAGCGCATCGTAGCACGCTTGTAACACGGCGCCATCCGTCTCGCCGGCCATGCGCGTGTACAGCACGTGCACGGGACTGGTGCCTGTGGATCGGAACTGCGCAAGGCACGCTCGCTGGACGAGCGGGCGCTGCAGCTCGGTGGCGCCTGCGAGAAACTCGCATGCAGCACGGACCGTGTCAGTGTCGGCGGGTGAGTGCCCGTGGCCGCCCGGGCCGGTTCCGCCCGCAACGCAAATCACGTCGGTTAGACCGCGGATGATGGTGCCGCCGTCCAAGAGCATGGCGTACACATCCTGGGTGCGAATGTCGCCACACAGTTTGGTGATGGACGTGAGTTCTTTGAGAAGCAAGGTAGCATGCCGCCGGCGCGTGGCGTTGGTGTGGTCTGAAGAGAGCACTTCGCCGAGTTCAGCGGCAAAGCCCGGGGTGGACATGACGCGGCGAAGGATTGCGGCGTGGAGTTGGCGGAGCGTGTCTTGAAGGACATTGAATGCCGGGTCTTCGAGGTGGCGTGCGAGGGCCACGTCTTTGAGGTAGGCAAGGCGGTAGGCGCGGGTGGCAAGGGTTTGAAATGTCGGCGTCGTGGATGGGTTCATGCCGGGAGGTAATTGGGAGAGGCACGTCAGGACTGGTCGGAAGGTGGCAGCGGATTCAAAGTGCCGGCGGTACGTGTGTGGAAGATTTCCTATGGTGCGGTCGTATTCAAGCATGCCGAGGACGTGGTGGAAAATGCGGTCATCCACCAGGTCGTTGTAGAGAGGCGCGACGCCAGAAAGTGCTATTGATCATCCACAACCACAAGACCAGAGTGAGTCACCATTCAGACTCGAGCAGTGAACACGAGTGCAAGAAACGCACCAATGATTTTCATGATGTTGAACATGACCTCCAAATCATCCACTGCTTCCAAGTCCTCCAAACTCTGGAAGATTACGCCCAATTTGTCCACGTATCGAGTTGCCAAGATGTAATTACTCATGCGCTCCTGCCCCGCCCGCGACCGCGACAGTCGCTGTACAATGAGCCGAATTTCGGCCAGGTTGCCAACCGTGGGCTCGGGTAAGGTCGTCAGCAGAGACAGGCCACGGGACGGGGTCATGATGGGAGGGCTGCTGTCGTCGAGCATGTCGTCCGAATTGCTGCTGTCGAAGGGTGAGTGGTCGTTGATAACGTCAATTAATCCCCTAGACAAGAAACATGGCGCAATCCAACAAGATTTCTTTAGCTTCACTGTGGCACAATGTGGGTTGGACATATGCGTACCAGACTTCGTCACATCCTTCAGCCAGGGCAAACGAAACGGCCCAATCGGAGTTATCGGGCTCGGTCCACACGATCAACGTCCCCTCTTGGCGCTGGTATTGGATCTCGCGGCGAATGAGGAATTCGATAATGCTCTCGTTGGGATCGAGTTCACTTGTGACTTTGAGAATGTGGCCGCCGTGAGACTAAATGACGATAAGAAATTAGCGAGGGTGAGACAAAGAGCATGTAACACGAAGAAAACATAAAGTGGGAAAGAAGAGCACACACCAGCGAAACTGGCAGATCAATAAACCCGGTACCGCGGTCCAGCCACTCTTCGTTTTCGAGCAAGTACACCTTGACTCGCCGCCGCTCGTCCGCCTTGCTTGTATGCCCATTCGTCGCCGGTTCGGAATCGGCCGTGTCGTCGGTGGTTACTGTCTCGGGTGATGACGAGTCACTCATGCCGGTCGAGTCAGATGGTGGAGACGAGTCGCCCTGATTGGGTTTTGAAGGTGATGCTGCTTGCACACCGAGCGAATCGCTGGTGTCTGAAGCATGGTCGTCACTGTCCATATCGTGCGCGCTACTGTTGGCGGCCAACATGTGTTCTGAAGCGGGGTCGTCGTCGGGTGTCGAGTGGGGCGAGAAGGGGCTGGCAGCAAGCACGGATGCGGTGGACGAGACGGGCATGGTCGAGGTGATTGCAGAGAGTTCCGGCTCTTTGCCAGAGGTCGGGTCGGCTGCCGCCGCAGACGACGGCAACGACGACAACGATCCAAAGGTGTGCCGACGTTGGAGTGTTGGGGTACTTGCTGTTGCTGCTGCTCGACAATCGTTTCGGCTTGGGTAGACGGGGAGGGACTCGATGAAAGGAATGAGAGGGAGAAGCGACGGGGCGCAATTGGTGGATGTTGCGAGCTGTTTGACTCTGCGTTGGCTGTTGCGTTTGTGGATGTTGGTACTGGTTGGGTCGACGACGACAGCGGCTGGGTCGGGATGAGACCCGAAAACGACGAAAGAATCTTGGAGAAAATGGTGGAACCACGGGAAATCAGGTCAAGCGGCCAAGCTCAACAATCCAAGTGTCGGATCCAACACAAACGCAAACTCGGAACAAAGTCAAGTGAGCGAGGTGGATCGGCAGATTCGGGAATCTGCAACGGAACAGTGCCGAGATCAAACGAGATGAGTTGCGGCCAAGGGTTTTGGCACTGATGGGCGCCAAATTGAGTGCTGGTTGGACTGAAGGCTCGGTCTGCGACAGCTAAAGTGGGTCCGTCCAAAGTGAGGGGGATGACAGACGGCGGGAGGAGACGGTAGATGATACGCTGAGTCGAGGTTGGCAATGACGGGCAACGTCTGTAATGTGTGACACCGGTGCGGAAATGCGTTGCCGGGAGTCGTAAGGCTGAATCGCTTGTGTGCAAGCGTACGTTGCATAAGATTGGGTGTTGGTGATTATACATAATCACTTCATACTTCATCAATCAACACATCTCCGCTCGTCTCGCAAGTATAACTGGCTGAGTCCGCCGATCGGCAGTCCGATTCCGATCAGACTTGATCAACCAGCAGGAATGACTGTATGTTTGCTGTTAAATGGCAATGGCAAATTCGACTTGGCTGTGTGTCAAGTGCATGACCGGAAATCAGGCCAACACACTGGAGGAGCTATTTAAATATGAGAGTCTCTCTCAAGATGCCAGGCATCATCGTTGATGTGCTACAGGGCCATCACCGCTTTGCTCTCGCACACGTGCTGACAGTGAAGTGAACAGTCACTGTGCCCTTCAGCAGCGAGTATGATACAGGACAATTTGCAAACGGAGGCGTATGACGGTCAATCCTGCATGCTGGATGCATGCCGGCATTCGTCGCTCGCTCAGTTGCATCAGTTTGTGTTTGAGACAGATCGCGTTCCTGTTCGCACCCCAAACCTGTGCAAGTGCAGCTGGTAAAAATCTCCGTCATTTTCCATTTGCTCGGGCCAGAAATATCCCGTATTCGACCATTTCCATTTCACAAAGCGCATCATGCAAATGAATTATCGCGACAATCCACTTCCGATCCGCTCAAGTCCCTAATCCGCCCTTCCCCGATCCTTGCTACGCCACCATGGCCACCCACCTCGCCCCTCCCGTCACAAAACGCCCACGAAAACCATCGTTCCCAGGTCTCTTCAACAGAGACGCGACACTCAACGCAAGTCCTGTCACTCCCCCTCCACCCCAGCGCCCGCCTCCGCCTCCACCTGCTCCCCAATTGCCAGCGATCGACTTTTCAAATGACAATCTGGCCAACAACGATCTAGCGCCTGGCTTGTTTCCAAGTCCACCATCCAACCAGACGCTGGTCGGGTTTGGCATATTGCAACCGCCACCACCTGCTGAAATCACGAGTCATACAGACGACGCCTCGGGCGCACATCTACCATCCTCGGATTCGAACTCAACGTCGTCCGATCCGTCCACGCCACCTGGCGAGCAGCTGTCCACGGCCACATTGGTCAACCAAACTCCAGCCGCATTCGCAGCTGCCGTCCAAGCCGGTGGTGGCGGCCGCAACTACATTGCCGACTCGCACCTGTCACCCAAGGAGACCAAATCAGGTGGGAAAGAAAAAAAACATCTGACGCTGTTTAAGCGCAATAACAAGACCAAGACTGCTGCGGCCGCCACCGAAAAGTCGAACTCGAGTCCGTCCTTGCTCAAGGATTTGGGCGTTTCCGAGTTGGTCACGACGAAAAAGTCGTACATTTCGGGTCCGATTTCACCCACGCTTGGCGGTGGTGCCGGGCAAATGTCAGAGCAGGATGTGGCTGCGGGAAAGATTAAAAAGTCGATTGGGACACCCTTCAACTTTGAGCGCAAGGTGCATGTAGATGTCGAGTTGAATTGGTTTGGGAGTTCAACGGATCCAGCAGAGCTGTTCGATTTGGAGGAGAAGCTCGGTGAAGGGTATGTCACCGTGAATCAATGCGGACATTGCGTCTTTTTTTTTCTGACATTCGACTCTTTATTTTTCCCGCAGCGCTTTTGGCTGCGTCTACCGCGCAGTCCTCAAGCAAACCGGATTCATTCTCGCCGTCAAAGAAATCCAGCTTCACGACATTCGCGGCCAAACTGCTACTGACCAGCAAGCCATGATCGAGAAAGAAATCTCGCTGCTCAAGAAATGCGTCCATCGCAACACGGTCCAATACTATGGTTGCTGTCGGCGCGCGGCCAATCTGATTTGGATCCTGACCGACTTTTGCGGCGGCGGATCCATGGCGGATGTGCTTGGGCTGCTAGCAAGTGGCGAATTTCTGTTGCCCGGCGATTCCGAGACCAGTGCACCGGGCGGGTTTCCCAAGACTATCATTGCACCAACAGCACCGTCGCCCTCGGCGGCGCCCGCGTCAGACAAGGCGGCTCCAAGCGGTCTCACGTTCAACGAGGTGGCCGCCGTTCTCGGTGGGGCACTCGGGGGCCTGACGTTTTTGCACGCAAAGTCCATCATTCACCGGGATCTCAAGTCGGCCAACATTCTCTTGTCAAGCGACGGCGAGGTCAAAATTGCCGACTTTGGCGTCAGCGAGCAGCTCACGCAAACAGTCAAGAATCGCAATACAGTGGTTGGCACGCCCTTGTTTATGAGTCCGGAGGTCATTTTGGGTGCAGATTATGCCACGTCGGCAGACATTTGGTCCTTTGGCATTACAGCTATCGAGTTGGCGGATGGTATGCCGCCGCATTGGAATGAGAACCCGGTACCTTGGCGTCTCACACTGTGCTTTTTCTGACTCAATGCACGGTCGACCTGGTAACTTAACCTGAAATTGGGTCCATTCGCGTGACATGTGAACCCATAGATGCGTGTCCTCTTCAAAATCCCACACCTCCCAGCACCCACGCCTTCACATTCGACCTCTGCTTACGATCCGGCATATCTCGACTTTATTCAGCTGTGCCTGAAAAAGAAGTCCGACGAACGCGCCAATGCAATGACACTGCTCGCACATCCATTTGTGAAAACATTTGCTGGTGGTCCTGGCGCCCGGCGGCTCGTGTTGAGCACAAAGGCCAGAATGTGGGCCGAAAGACTCAAACTGAAGCGGGCAAGGGCAAAGGAGGCAGATCGGCTTGCGGCGGTGGCTCAGGCCAACGAGGACAAGTGGGCTGTCAAGAAGAAGGCTGATGCGGGCGAGGCGGAGCAGCAGCAACAACAGAGGCAGAAGCAAGAGGGCCATGAGGTGGCGATCGAGTCGAGCTGGGAATCCGTTGTGGTGCGGGATGTTGATGGAGATGCAAGTGAGCCAGAGGTCGGGGAGGGGATGGGGTCGAGTACCATGATAATTCATGGCGACGATCAGAACGTGGGTGAGACAAACGACGGTCCAGCGCAAACGGTCTTTCTCAAGGGCGATGATTCTCCACAGCCAGATTCCGCCGGGCAAGCGACAAATACCAAAGCTAGTGAAACTGCTGGCAACAAGGTTGCGGCCACTGTAGCCGCACTATCGTCGAGTGGGAACAAGACGGCACCGAGTCTCAGCAAGCAGCCGTCCACACAGAATCTCAAAGCGTCCCGAAGCAAGGCTGGATCCGACTGGTTGCTTGTCAAGGACGACACGCCTGTGGTTTCCGCCAACAAGCCGACCGTTCCACCAACAGGAGCAGCAGAGACAGTATCCTCAGGTGGCTTTCCGCGTGCCTCGTCGGCGGCGGCACCGGACCCAGTTGGCAGGTTTGCTCAGCAGCTGGCACCATACATTGAGGTTGCCAGCCGGGCAGTCGGGGCGGTTATGGACAAGGTTGAGCAAGTGTCGGGTGTGCAAATACGGCAACGCTGGGAGCAACAATGGCTTGGCGGGTCCGTCGGCGTGTATGTTGCTCGAACACTCACCATTCTATGTCGTTCATGGACTTTTTTTCTCAGCATTTCTCTTGGCATCTCCCACAACAGACACGTCGTATACATCTCGGTGCTCATCGGCGTTCATCTCTATTACTCTCGCCAAATTCAAGCGCTTCAAGCTGTCCCTGGTGGAGTAGCTCGGTAATGCGTGTCATACTTCAATTCTTCCTCTGTCTCTTAGGCTTCCTGTGTTGTGTCCAGTACCCAAGCTCGCAAAGGTTCCCTGAGGTTGCGCCCATCCGTTTTGCATGTCCCGCAGTAGCAAGTAGATCAATCTCTTCTGCCATGTTATTTTCAATGTACCAGTAATGAAAGCATCATTCGTATGCTTCATGCTTTTGCTGCAGTGGAGCCACTCGGGCGATGTGTGGGAAAAGTTGTACGTACATTTGCGTTGCACGCGCAACTGGATCGCACAAATCGAAGCGATCACTTGATCACTTGACTATCACTTACCGTTCCCAACCTTAGTTCGCAGAAGCAGTCCGCACACCTCCCACTCTCTCACGGCACCCATGTTTCCGAGCGCATGAAGAGTGAGTATTCAGCGACAGTGCCTACTTGCAGCACTAGCAGCACTGCCTGTCTCAACGCCCAGCCGATAACGCTCACCGCCGCAAAACGCAAGCAGGCCAGTATACAACAGACACTTCCGCCACCTCCACGCGCACACCATTCTTGACGACGACCAAAGCACCACCATGTCGAACGTGCCATTCCAAAAGCTCGGCAACTTTGAAGCCGGCGGCAACGCTGTCGGCGTCGACGATTCGCGCCAATCGCAGCCGATTCGCAGCGCGCCTTCGGTCCAAACCGGCAACAAGGGCCAGCAGCAGCAGCAGCCACAAATCCAGCAATCGGGCCGTCCCAACAGCCCATTTGCGGGCGCCCAGGCCGGGATGCGCGCGTTCGAGCAGCGAATTGGCGGTTTGCCTGGTGCTAACGCGTTATTGGATCGGTTCAGTTGGATGAATGACAAGCGTAAAGTGGTACGAAGATGTTACGTGACTGTTATGCTGCAATGTAGCTGGCGGGCGGCAACTATGCTGACCTTGTCGGATGTCGATGTTGAACTGGTGGTAGCTTTTACGCGCCGTCCTGGGCGAGGGTCTCTGCACCTTCTTGTTCCTCTTTATTGTGTGCGCCACGCACGTCAACCATGCCCGTTCCGGTACCGCCGACTCGCTCGTCTTGGGCGCCATCTCGACCGGTTTCTGCTCCATCGCCCTCATTTACTCATGTCCGTTTCTCCTATTTCTGATCACCCCAAACGCGACGTCACGCACTCATCTCACCATGTCTTATAACACGTCCAGTCGCCGATGTCTCTGGTGCCCACTTCAACCCGGCCGTCACCTTTGCCACAGTCGTAACGGGCAAGACGTCCGTGGCCAAGGGTGCCATGTACGTCGGCATCCAGCTGTTTGCCGCCGTGTTTTCATCCATCTTTGTGCGTGCCCTGTACCCAAAGCCAGCGGGCGACGGTGCATTGACCACGATTCAGCTCTTGTTTGTGGATGTTGGCGCTGGATCGGATCCAGGTCATGCGTTCGTCATGGAGTTTATGCTGACGTTCATTCTCGTCTACGTCATTTTTGTACGACTGCCCACCCTCCAGTGTGTCTCCGACAGCGAAGATTTGCTCACCTCATGTGTTCGAGCTGTGTAGGCTACCGCTTTCGACACGGTCGACACGCAAAACGCCATCAAAGTGAACCCCGTCCTGACCCAATTCGACGAAGACGGCCAGCCCATCCAAGCACCCGCCGCCGCGTCTGAGGGTGTTGGCCGCAACTTGACCATTTACACCACCTCGGGCAACACCAAGGCCGGTTTTGCCCCGCTCGCCATTGGCATGACGCTCGGTTTCTTGTGCTTCTTGGGCGGAACCGTGTCAGGCGGCGCGTTCAACCCGGCACGTGTGTTTGGGCCTGCCCTTGTCGGCGGATACTGGCGCAACCATTGGGTGTACTGGTTTGGCGATTTCCTCGGTGCGGCCGCGGCAGGGTTCACGCAGTCGTTCTTTGCGCATCGTCCCGTGCAGGGAAGTGCTGAGCAATAAGAGAATGCGGATCGAATGGCGATCCAGTATGTGATGCTGTTGCGATTTGTTGACCCCATTCGTCTCCCCAGTTCCGTTCTTTCTTGATAGGTTCGCAGGAAGGGTCACTTGTTGTCAAGTTGTATTTTCCCTTTCTGCTTCTGACTTCTTTGGAGTCCCGCATCAATGTGGATGTTGTTGTCCCTTTGTTGGTCAAATGGATACTGTCACGACAATGAATTTTTACTCTGTTTCTATTAAGAATCCAAGGCGAACTAAAGCATAGACTTGAACACACACGCACACATGCATCAACCAAAGGTTTGACTGACCCTCCCAAACCTCTTCTGCTTGGACAAGCGCCACGTATCCTTCTCCTCGTACTTGTTGTACAAGGGCTCGACTTTTTCGCGCATCTTGCGCTTGGAAATGCGCGTGGGATCCGTGACTCGGAAGAAATTGGGTGCCACTTCGGGCAGCCACTTGCCCTCAATCGCCGTCACTTCGCGCATGTACTCCTTTGTAGTCAAGACCAGCTCGTGGTAAATGACCCACTCGGGATTCTTGTTGAAGAGTGCCGAGCTCGGGTGAATGTATACAGGCGTGCCCTCGACAAGCGTCTTGTACCCTTCCTGAGGATCCTTTTTGGCCGCGTGCGAAAAGAAGCCCGAGCAAATGGCCTTGCGCACCTTGTTGTACTGTTTGCCGCACGACACAATGTTTTGCCGGTACCGGTCCATGATGCCCACCATTTGCTTGCGCACGTCCAGGGCACGCTGCATTGTGCGCCACTGGATGTAGTTGTCCACGCACCACGGTTTCGAAAAGTTGCTTGCTTGCCACGCATTGAAAACGACAAGCAGCGTAAGATGGTCACCCTCAGGCTGGTTGAAGCGTGCCTTGCGCTGATCAGCGACTTGCTGCTTGTCCTTTGGGCGGAAAAACACGTTTTGCACCGAGAGCATGGCCACGACCGTGAGAATCTCCTCTGAGCAGCCAAGGTCCACGGAAAGCAAAAGCATCTTGGCGAGCTGCGGCTCGAGCGGAAACTCGGCCATCTTGCGGCCGATGCGTGTCAGCAGGCCCTCGTCGTCCAAGGCCGAGAGAGCGTACAGCGTTTCCATGGCCGTGATGAGCGTCTGTGCGGGCGGCGGGTCCATAAAGTCGAAGTTGATGAGGTCGTTGATCCCCATGGCCTTGAGCTTGAGCACGGTGTCGGCCAAGTTGGTGCGTTGGATTTCGGGCACTGAGTTGGGCAGCATTTCGTTGCGGAACGCCGACTCGGTGTACAGCCGGTAGCACTTGCCGGGACCAGTACGGCCGGCACGACCGGCACGTTGCCGGGCTTGGGCTTGCGAAATGGGCACCACCACGAGCGAGTCCATGCCGAGCTTTGGGTCGTATGCGTTTTGCTTGACAAACCCGGGGTCGACAACATAGTAAATGCCGTCAATGGTGAGCGACGTTTCGGCAATGTTTGTGGCAATAATGCACTTGCGGGAACCCGGTGGGGCAGGGTCGAAAATGCGAGACTGCATTTCACTTGGGAGCGCAGAGTAGACGGGCAGGATAATGAGTTCAGGCACCTCGGACCCAAGTACCTTCATGCGCTCGTACAGGACCTCGGCGGCATTGTCGATTTCCTCCTGACCCGTCAAAAACAAGAGAATGTCGCCGGGCGGTTCCGTCAAGTGAATCTGCATGATGGCCACGAGCGATGCCTCGAGGTAATCCGTCTCGGGCTCCTTGGTGTACAAGATCTCGACGGGGAATGTGCGGCCTGGAATGGTGAAGATTGGGCACCCGAAAAAGTATGTGGCAAACTTGTCGGAATCGAGCGTGGCAGACGTGACGATAATCTTGAGATCCGGGCGGGCCTTGACCGTCTTTTTCAGCAATCCAAAGAGCACATCGGTGTTGACAGTCCGTTCGTGGGCCTCGTCCAAAATGATGACCGAGTACTTGGACATGTCGGGATCCATGAGCGCTTCACGCAACAGCATACCCTCGGTCATGTACTTGATTTTTGTGCCAGGCGACGTGCAATCCTCGAAACGAATCGTGTACCCGACCTCGTCGCCCAACTTGCACCCGACTTCTTCGGCAACACGCTTGGCAACTGACATGGCAGCCACACGACGAGGCTGTGTGCATCCAATCATGCCGCGCTCGGCAAACCCTTCCTCAAACAAGTACTGCGTCATTTGCGTCGTCTTGCCCGACCCCGTATCACCCACCACAATCAGAATCTGATTGTCCTCCACCGCGCGAATCAAGTCGTTGCGTAGCTTGTACACGGGCAATGACTCGCGCTGCTCCTTGATGGACAAGTTTGTAATCTTGCCCAACGTGCCCGACTGCATAGCACGCTTCCACTCGGGTACGAGCGGTGCAGCTCCATGCCCGCGGGCCGCAAACCGGTCGCCCATACCGCCCGCACTTGCGCCCGCCGTGATGTCGCGCATGGGATCGTACCACGACCCGCCCTCTTCTTCGCGCTTTGCAGCCTCCTCCTCAGCCTGCTGCTGTCGCAATTGCCTGCGCTCACGTGCCAGCTCGCCACCCGCCACCGCTGCACGGTTCAGTGACCCATCGGGCGCCTTGACAATCTTGACGGGTGAGAGTTGCAGCGACAGCTTTGTCTGCCCGCGCAAAAACACGGGCTCCTCCTCCCGCAACTCGATATCCACATCCTCCTCGACGTCATCCCCCACGGGAATCAACCCGCCCTCTGCCTCGTCAAACTCTTGCAGCTCTTTTGGATCCAGCACACCCGCAGCGGCCAGTTGCTTGAGCTCGAACCGTTCAGCCGACGACAACCTTTTGGCGCTGCGGAACTTTGTAGCGTCGCTGTTCATGGCGCCTGCCCCTCCACCGCGCTTCATCTCGTGCTGCTCCACAAAGCGTCGCCTGGCGCGCCCTCGCTCCTCTTCCTCGGCCAGCTCGGCGGCCGACTTGACGCGCAAATGTGGTGACAGATCGGTCCCCGTTGCTTGATCGACATCCTTCATGGACAAGGAGAGCTTTGTTCCATTGATGCTGAGCACCTTGACCCACACCATTTGGTTGCGCTTGACAATGGTGCTTGCATCTGTGACGCGGCCGGCGGCCAAGAGCGAAATGTGGACGAGGCCTTCGCACGAGCCTCGGACGCCCTCGAGACGGACGAATGCGCCGAATTCGCGCACGTTGGAGACTTTGCCGCGGTAGATTTTGTAGAGGATGGGCGAATCGTCGGGTGACGGTGGGCGGCGGCGGTAGTTGCTATTTAGAGAAAGGTCAGGATGTGGTAAGCAGATGGAAATGAGAAGTGAGAACATACTCTTCACGACGACTGCGATCCCGTGAACGTGAGCGAGATCGACCACGGCGGTCGAAATCCCTGCCGCTTCCTCTTGGCGAGCGTGACCGTGAGCGTGACTGACGATCCCCTCTTGACCTGGGATCGGCCGATGAGCGGCTCGCTCCGTTTGCACTCGACTCCATTTGTCGCAACATCTTTTGCACTTCATCTTCCTCGCCCTCATCCAACCTCAACTCTGCCGCCCGGTGCTTCCTCCACTCATTGTCATCTGGCAACGCCAGCCCAGGGAACTGCTTTGCGCTCTTGGCGGGAACCCCACCGACAGGCTTGGCAGCAAGCTCTGCGGCCCTGCGCTTCTTGTATGTTGGGTTGAGAGCGGAAATGAGCCGATGGAGCGAATTGGTGAGCGACTCGTTGAAGGAAGCGTCGTTTTCGTCGAGCAGCTGCTTGAAGCGCGGGAACGAGTCGTTGGATTCCTCGTGCAGCGAGACAATGAATTCGGCTAGCACGCGGTCGGAAAAGCCCAGATGGGTGTCGAGCTCAGTAGAGATTTTGGAAATGAGCGAGAGACGTTCGAGGTGCTCGAGGTCGCTCGCAGTGTCCTTGGCCTTGCCCTTGCCCGAAACAGGTTTGGATGCCGAGGACGAGGAGCCTCGTTGAGACGCCGATGACATGGCTGGATGGGCTTAATTGGGCGTGAATGACGGATTGCAGTGGGTCTCAAAGTCGATTTACCATTGATTGTGTGCATTCATTGACAGAAGACGGGAAAGTTAAAATACAAACGCCATTGATGTGAATCTTCACTCTTTAGTGCTTGACCAGGTCTGGCCGCCGATCGCTCCTTCATCGCCAATCTCTTCCACCGACTGCAAAGTCGAGAGTCAACAACCAACGATACAAGGACAGAGAGGGGCCGCAGAGAGCAACAAAAAAAGTAAATATGTTCACTGAGAGAAAAACATTGTTATGGGATGCCTCAAAGAGAGAGCACTCGGTCACATCCAGGGCCACAGGAAAAGACGAGTGAACGTGGTGTCGCGCAGCTTTGGAACTTTTTCGCCGCCGTCTCCATGGTTGAGGCTCCATGCAATGAGCGCGTCTTCTGCAAAGATCCGGTGCCCGGCGGGGTTGGCAAACACTAAGACCGCCTGACATGGCTCACTATTCAACCCAGCGCCCTGAAGCGCCTCAAACACGGGCAAAGCACAATCAACGACTTGCCGGTACAAATCCTCACCCTTCCAGTAGCCCTGAGCGCGAGCGCCATACTCAAACAAGATCCGAGCAGACGTTGGCGTGTCCGATCCAACGTCAGGGTTCGCCTGCGTGCTCGTGGCCGCCGTCGACGGTGCAGGTGCAGGGTGTTCTTCTTGCTCGTCATCAGACTCCGAGCCGCTGTCAGAGTCCGACGATTCGCCATCACTGACCTCAATCACGCGCTTGGGGGGGGGGGTCGAGCGCGGCGAGGAGGGCGCTGGGATGTGGCCGGCGAGGTGGTAGACGACGCAGTGATGGATGGTGTGGGTGGTGCCGCGGTTGATGGCGGCGGTGATTCGCTAGACAGAGAGGTGGCGGGCGCAGTGGTTGACGACGAGACGCATGTTGGTATATACTTGAGGCCCATGCCCAGCAGTGGAAATTGTTTTCGCAGGTTGAGACCCGTAAAGTTGTGAAACTGGGTGTTGGTGAGGGAATATCTCAAGTAGCGATGGGCCTTGCGAGGCAAAAAGCAAGCAGAACGACGAGATGCATTGCCACGGCGTGCTTTGCCGCGGTTCGAAGAAGCAAAAGAGACAGACTTGTTGGCGGGCAAGGTGGTGATCCGCTCTTGCTGGACAGGCGTCATAATCTTGAGCTCTCCGTGGCATTCGCAAATGAAGGTGGAAACCATGATCCCACGACCGCGGCTCTTCTTTTACAAGGCGTGAGTCCACCTTGGTTTCCAGTACACAGTCACGCCATCATTGGCCATAAACGTGCACTCGTCGTGGTACACCGGGACGATTGTACGAGCCCCAGGCGGCAACGCAGGCTCACATACCCTGGAAACGAGCACCTCTTTCCCACCACCACAACGCTCGCAATCTTGTGGGCACCGACTTGGTTGATTTTCGGCATCCAGGCAAAGTCGATCCAAAGGTCCGAGCTTGAGCGAATTCAGAATGACAAGCTCCTCGACGGATGTGTGCATTTGCGGCGCATAATGGGCCATGGCAGCAATGAACTTGGAGCGCTCCTCCAATACGTCCTTGCGGCACTTGCTGTCGGTGTAGGACCCTTTACCATCCATGCCGTAAACCCACCCAAGGGCACGCAACCAGCGTTTCGCGTTGCAATTTGAAAGAACTCGCGGGTCCCGCCGCGCGCGGGAAGCGCAGCCCTCCAACTTCGGGTCTTCTCCGAGAATGTCGCGCGTGACGAACTGAGCGAACCGGGCAGCAGTGCCTTTGCTGCGCAGTTGATCCTTCAACCACTGATCCGCCTTATCGATGTTGTCAAGGAGCAGCTGCGACGCGACCGGTTCCCTCCACGCTTGGAGTTGGCGAGCTCCCCGTCGGCCGCGAGTGCTTTGAAATCAACCTTGATCCGCTCCTTCTTCTTTGTGTCCCCGCGAAGCCATCTCACGAGCACGCATACGCCCATGCCCAATGAGTCGATACTAGCAGTAAAGTTGAACAGCAAAAACCCGCGCCATTTGGACTTGGGACAACAGGCGCAGATCCTTGACGCGTGTGGGTAAAAGAGAGCGAATGGCATCGAACATAGTGGGTGTCAGGGTGCGAGGTTGTGCCGGAAATGTTACCAGTGGCATTGCAGGAACCGCATCGAACTGTGTGGTTTGACGCTGATTGGGCGGTTGGCACTGGTGCCTCAGCGGGCGATGCAGTTTGGTGTGCCGGTGGGGTTGGGATATGCGGGCAACGTGGAGGCGGATGAGCTGGTGACGATGGAGGAGGCGAGGGAGGGCATCGGTTTGGCTGCCCAACAGACGTGGGTACGAGAGTGGCGGGCCGTGATGGAGCGCATGAAGACGGGGAGTGGTCCGTTGAGGGGGCATACAAACGCGGCAGTGCAGCTGGGGCGGGGGTTGGCGCAGCCTGTGTTTCGTCATGCAGCTCGATCGGTCCCACTGTGACAAACCCTGGGAAAGCAGACCGGTGGTGCTTTGCGAGGCTGAGGTTGGCCGCAACAGCAGCAGCGGGTACAGCAGATGACGGACGGAAGCCGAATGGAATCACGGCAGCTGCCCTCTGTGATCCTTGAAAGTTGAATGTCCCAGACGAGCCAATGGTCTGGAAGCGTTTTGGTGAGTTTCACAGCGAAACGGGCAGCGGCAGCGACTGGGGAAAAAAATGCATACAGAATCATCCCGGCTCTCATTTCCCAAAGCGTCCCTACGCTTTGGTTGAAAAATGTTGTTCTTTAAACTGGATGGCCCCGTTTCCGCGAGGGTTCGCCTTGAGCTGGAAAGGTGGAAGGGGGCATCATGGGCGGGATTGAACCCTGCAAGAGTGTTGAAAGCATGGAGGCTGGCGCTGGGATTGAGGTGACTGAATTATCGACGATTCCGTTTGAATCCAAGAAGGATTCGCACTCGGAATGGGCGACCGCGACCGTGGACTTGATGTCTGGAGACGGTGACGAGGACCGAGACGGTGCCGTGACGCTGTGCAGGGTCAGGCCGGGAACAAGATCGGATTCAGACGCTGGGTCGGCTGCAACAGGGCCATCGTTTTCGGTTTTGAGAAAAAGTCTCGGAGGCACGACTTGTTTTGATTCATATACTTAGTCTTGGAAGCACTCAGTTCCGAAACTCTTCGATCGCATGCAGATCCTTTGGAACATGCACACATTTTCCTTATCCTCTGTGGTTTGCATCTTATTGTATGAATATCCGTGCATGAAGGAAACGCAGTCGCAACTCGGTCGGGAGGGCTCGCCAGAGCCTAGGCTGTAGCGGTTATAGGTTGCTGTCGAGCGAAGCGAGACGAAAGGACTCGGTCAGCAGGCTTGGGCTCGATAGAGCCCAAGATGGAGCGTTAAGGTATACTAGGGATTAGGTATAGGTAGGTTGTGTGAAATTCTTTTTTTCTCTTTTGCATTTTCTGGTGTGTGAGTTTATATGGTTAAGCAAAAGGTCGTGATCCCGAATCCTAAATGTCATTGACTCGCTTTGATTGACCTTGCTCCAAATGGATGTACACGCTGGTTAAAAGGGTAGATCTTGAGTCACGATCGGATTCGCACCATGCTCGAGCATGACCACGCTCGTACACACCTAAGCTGGCTCGCTTGGGCTACGTGGGCGGTACAAAAGGCATTTGGTGCAATTCAAGATGAAATCGGAGTGGTCCGAAGAAACTTTGACTGCTGTTCCTCGCTCAACGGCGAAACACGTGCATGTAAAAACAGACAGAGAATCCAGGTATCCGTCTTACGCCATTCTCTCCTTGACAAACCGCCTGATCCTCTCCACCACCGCCGTCCCCTCCAACATGGCATCATGCGTTCCCCGAACCGACTCGTAATCCCTCTCCACCCAGTGGATCGCCCCACCGCTCGCCTCATTCCCGCTCACCAGCGCCTTCATGAACCCATTGGGCTGGCGCACCGACAAGAGCTCGTCCTCACGCGAATGCACCACCAAGATCGCCTCGCACTTGCGCTTGTCAACGGCGTCCTTGACCCTTTGCGCATCACGCGCAAAGTAAACGGGCGACGCGGCGGCCCAATTCGCGGGTGGCCCAAACGCTTGCTCGGTAAAGTCGCGGTAATATTCGCCATACTCGTCGACCATGTCGGCGAGATCAAAGATGCCGTCGAGCGCGACAATCGAGCGCACGTGCAGCGACGCGCCCGACACGGTTTTTGGGTTGAGGAGGATCGAGGTGGCCAGGTGCGAGCCTGCCGAGTGACCAATCAGGCACAGGCCGCGCTGGGCAGCGTTCCAACCGTAAATCGGGCCCGTGGTGGTTAGGAAGGTGAGTGCGTGTTCAATGTCGATTTGGTGTGCTGGGTGGATGGGCCGGTTTGGGTCCTTGGCAGGCAACGACATGCGGTAACCGGGCACGGCGACGGGCAGACCGGTTGCGTGAGCCAGGCGGGTTGCGAGCAAGGTAAAGTCGGCGGGCTTGCAAGTGCGCCAGGCGCCACCATGCAGGAAGACCTGAGGAGTTTGTCATGAAATGCACGCGAATCGAATCAGTGTGGTTAGTGTCACGCCACACCAAGGGGTTCCTGACTGAAAACATGAAACATACGTACCAGCAGTGGACGGTCCGTGTGCGCAGCATGGCCAGCAGCCTCGGCCGGCGGGGCAGGAAGGTACAAATCGACGCAGTGACGTTCGTGAGACGACGGAAGGTATGGGACTTTGCGCAGAATCACAAGTGAGGGGTCGTCAGTCTTGGTGGTTTGCGAATTCGAGGTGGCGGGAGCGGCGACCGTGGCGGGTACAGTGTTGTCGGCAGTCATGTCTGATTGTTTTTCTTTGGTCTCTCACATATACAACGATGCAGCAAGACAATGTATGCATTTCGCTAATCATACATATGATGGTCCTGGAACAGAGAGAGAGTGTGTGTGTGGCGTCGTTCGTGACTGCGACTGTCTCGAGCTGTCTCGCGGTCCTTTGCAAAGTGAACGCCGAATCACATGAATTATGTAAGAAGCCAATAGTTACACTCAATGAACTGACCCAACACTTAACCAAGTCCAACTTGAAGCAATCCATCCATCGATCATGGAACTCCCGCTCACCCGTTACGACAAGGCCGAGTACATTGAAACCGACACGGGCAACAAAGTGTCGCGCAAGTCGGTGATTTGTGGGTCGCAAAACATTGTGTTGGGCGGCAAGTCCATCATCCAAACCGACTGCATCGTGCGCGGCGACTTGCGGCGTGCAGGCACGGGCCCCACCGTGGTGATTGCCATTGGCCGGTTCTGCATCTTGTCTGCGCGGTGTGTACTCCGGCCGCCGTACAAGACGTTCAAGGGTCAGTTCAATTACTACCCAATGAAGATTGGCGACCACGTGTACATTGGCGAGGATTCCATTGTGGAGGCGGCGTCGATTGGGTCGTGTGTGCAGATTGGCCGCAATTGTGTCATTGTGCGTGCCGTTGCTTCCTCCTGCGGACCCTCTAGGCGGATTGTTGCTGACTTCACCTGCTCGATTTCGATGATTAGGGTCGGTTTACCATCATCAAGGACTGTGTCAAGATCGAAGACGGCGCCGTTATCCCGCCACATTCCGTGATTGCCTCGTTTTCAGTCATTTCAGGAAGTCCAGGAGTGGTTGTGGGCGAGTTGCCAGAGTGCATTCAGGAGGTTTACGAACGTATGTTTTACCTGACGGACCATCTTCCCTCTCATCCTCATGTCTAACCTGTGGCATCCACACTTCATTTTACAGAGGAAACAAAGGAGTTTTACAGTAAATTTGTCGCCCGTCGTTGACATCATCTTCTTTCAGTGTACATATGTTGATACCACTTGGTCCGTCATTGACCGAGCCGGATAGTCGAGAAAATCGCCAACACCGAAGCCAGGACGGAAAGAAGTCATGTCAGGGAGGTGGAAAAAAAACAGTATGCGAACAAATGCAATGAACCAGCCAAGACACAAGAATGCATCAACCAACAAAAGATTGCGAACATGCAAACATGCAATCGTGCACAGGATCACTTTTCTCGGGCATGGCAACCATCCCCGAGATCTATGAATCTACTTCTTCTCGACCCGCATTGCCACCCACTTTGTATAACTCTTGACGGCCAACGCAACCCACGCCACCGTCCCAACATATCCGAAAAAGATACACGCGCGCCACGCCCCACACGCTGTGGCAAACCGGTCGGCCGTGCTTGGGAACAAGCCGCCCAGCGGGGTCGGGTCGCACACGGTCGAGTAGGCGCTGCCCGTGCCGCCCATGAACAGCAGCGTGGTGGCAATCAGGAGCAGGACAGTCATGGCGGCAGACATAATGGCGACGGCCCGGTGGAAGAGGAGCGGGATGATGGTTCTGCGTGTGTACAAGTGGGTTCGATTGATTGAGTGGGTTAGAGGATATTCAAGGGGTGGGAAAGGAACGGAGCATAAGGCAAGTACATACCCGGGCTTGACCGTTGAGAAGCGCGCAACGACCGTCAAGGAAATGATGGATGCAAGGACGCCAATTATGTCGAGAAACACGATGGATTTGGCAGTCACCTCCTTTGTGGCTGGCGGCACAGCGAAATCGGTGTCGTTGACTGCTTGGATAAAGCGCGTGTGGCCCAAAATGGAGCACAAGGCCACGAAAAATGAGCAGAAAAACGTGGTAAGAGAGATTTGCCACTTCTTTTGCAGGTACAAGGGGCGGTCGGGTGCCAGCGAGCCGGGCGGGAGAGCCGACGAAGGGGCCGAGTCGTCTTTTTGGGCCTCGGTCGGCGTTGGGGCGGGTGAGGGGGTTGGGAAAGGCGGGCGATGCGCATCGGCAGCAGCGGTCACGGTCGCGGCAATGGGCTGTTGAGCGGGGATTGAAGCGGGCGTGGTCGCTTCAGTGGGATCAAAGGCGGATTGCTTGAAGCCAACCACGGCAGTGTTGGCTGGGTCGTCGTCAAATTTGGATGGAGCAAATGCAACCACGGCGGATCCATCACCCGAGGGTTGGCTTTGGACGGGTGGAGCGGCGTCAGCAATTGAGGAGCCAGCCGTAGATTGAGCGGGAACGGGAATCGCGGCTGGCTGTGGCATGGCTGCGAGAGTCGGAGACACTGGGCTGGGAGCAACGGCGGCTGGTTGGGGCATGACGGCAGGGGTGGGCATTTGGAGAGGCATCTGTTGCTGCGCCAGTGGGGATTGCGGGAGTGGCATGGGCATGGGCATGGGCATTTGCGCGGGCGCCACTTGGTGCAGCGGTTGCTGTTGATGCTGGACAGCCTGGCCAGAGTAATCATAGTACACTTGCTGCTGTTGCTGCTGAGGCTGCTGCTCGACATAGTAGTACTGCTGGTGCTGGTGCGATTGCGGTTGTGATTGCGCTGGAGCTCCAGCGTCGGCGGCCTGAACGTACTGGACGTAGGCCTGGGCGGGGAAGGGCTGCTCCAGCTGCTGTTGAGGTTGAGGGTGAGGGTGAGGGTGAGGGTGAGGGGAGCCCTGCCCCTGCGGGTACTGGTACTGGTAGTAGGGGCTCTGAGGCTGCTGCTGCTGCTGCTGCTGGGTGCCAGTGTAGTTTGACATGGTGTTATGGAAAATATGTGAGAGGTTGACTTGACTGCACTGCAGCTTGGCAACTTGACGGCGGGCAATGTCGGGCTAATGAAGAGAATCACGCCGTCGACGTCGACAAGAATTGGAATGATTGCCAAGACCGAATTGGCTGGATGACAATTAAAAATACATGGAGCGTGCGGTGGCCGGTGCTGGTGGGTGACGACGAACGAGACTGCGGGCGGCACAGGCCTATCGGTGGCGCCGGCAGGCAGCGGAATTCCAAGCAATGTGATGAGTGAGTGAGACAAAGAGCCACCTTTTGGAACAGCCACCGACGTGTTCTAGAAGTGACCTGGAACGAGCCAAGAACCAATGTGTCTTCAATTGGCTTTCACTCTGAGATGTCTCGCAGTCTTAATAGCCTCTCCTACAGCCAACATCGACCATGCCATTGATATGATATTCGAGCGTCCATGAGCATCACCATCGACACCTAGAATCATTCCCACTATCACAGTCACTCATACCATGTCGTCGTCCGGACGCCGCCGCGGCCATGGCCCCTCGGCCGGCCCGCCCTTTGCTTCTGCTGGCTCAGAACTCGGCCGCCGCCGCACGCGCACTCTGCCCGCTGACTCGGCCGCAACCTCCATTGCCTCGCTCTCGCTCTCGCTCTCCAAATCCTCATTGGCCCCGTCCTCACCTTGGTCCTTGTCACCCTCGAGCTCGCCTCTGCGCTCTCGCGCCCACGAACCGCCCGTCTCGGCACAAGCCCGCCTCGCCACTCTGGCACACTTCATCTCTGACAACAAGTGGTCTGCCTTTGCCGACCACATTGCCGCCTACCCGCGCGACGCCAAAGTCACAGACCCGCGCACGGGTCGCCCTTTGCTCTACCACGCCCTCGACTTGCATCGCAACGACTTTGCCCGCTTCTTGCTCGCCGCGTATGCGCCACCAACAGACCCGCTGCCGCCACCCGTCCCTGCAGTCGCGGTCGCAGCCCACGCACCAGCAAAGGCCGCTCTCTCTGTGTCTTCATTGGCCGTCAAGTCATCTGCCGAACCCATGTCATCTGCTGCCTCGTTTGTCGGCGACATCTCGTCCACTTTGCTTGCAATGCACCCGGCCTCGCACCCGCTTCGCTCGGGGTCTCCCATCTCGTCCACATCCTCATCGCCCATCCCACCACCGCCACGGCATCTCTCGGGCGCTACTAGCCTTGGACACCATCACATGCACAAGTCTGCCGCCACCGCCGCCGCTTCCGCCGTGGGCAGCAGGCCCACGTCCTTGTTGTACTCTGCACCCGCCGCGTTCGGGTCCATGCCGTCCCTCAACAGCAATAACAGCAACAGCGGGTCCGCTGCAGCCGTGTATCGGTCACCCATTCGCGATTTCGAGGGCAATTCGCCCCTCATGGTGGCCACCCGCGCGAAAAACACGGACATGTGCGAGGAGTTGCTCGAGTGGTGGCCAGACATGCTGCATGCGCCCAATGTTCATGGCATGACACCGTTATTGGCTGCGTGTCAGGTTGGCAGCGAGATGTTGGTCACTGTACGTTCTTGTCTTTCTTGTCCTCTTTGGCTTGGTCCTGGCTCTCATGTTCTGGTATTTGTTCCCTTAACAGCTGTTTCTCGACCTCGGCGCGTCCCTCTCGCACGCCGACAATGACGGCAACACTGCCCTGCACCACGCCGCCGCTTACAACCACTTTTCGATCGTGGCGCTGCTTGTTGCCCGCGGCGCCAACTTTATGGTTCGCAACCGCAAGCGCTGGACCCCACTCGACTATGCCTACTCGGAAACGCTCCAGGCGTTTTTCCAGGACCTCGTCAGGGACAGTGTATTGGGCGGGCCCGGTGATTTCGGCGGCCTGGGCGATTTTGCAGTGGGCGGCGAGTCGTCGCAAAACACGAGCGTGTTACCCGGAACGGGTTCGGTTTTGTACAGCTCACCGCTTATGCCTGCGGCAGCGAGAAGGGTTGGCGGCGCGGGCGCGGCCGGCGGCAGCGTCAACAATTCTGCCCGGAGTGTGGTGACGTTGAACGATGCGGGCGGGTGGTTATCGGGAGGGGCTGGGCATGGGTTGCCTGCCATGGCGCCTGCGGCTGAGGGCACCGGTGGCGGTGGAGACGAGAATAAAGGCCTTGTGGATGCGAGTCCGTCTTTGGCGATGGAATTGCCCGCGTTGGATATGAGTTACTTTGCGCCCATGGTCACGTCGGCCGATGGGCCGGCTGGCGAGGCAAGTACCGGGCAGGCTGCCGCGGGGACTGGTGAAGCGGCGGCAAAGCCCACGTTGAGGTCGTACAATGCCTTTTTAGATTAGATCTTGCTGCTGTAAATACTATCTTGTGCCTGCCTCGTTCTTTTCTTCGCATTCATTTTTCATGTACATTATCTTGTCGTTCTGATTTCTCTGGGCCTGTCACAGTACCACAGCACCTGCAGCAAGCAGGCGCAAGCAAAGAAAGCGAAAAGACGGACAGTTCTATCAATATGGACTTGACACCATCTGGAGGCAGAGGACCAGGCAGAAAGCCTTCGTCGCGCGGCGCTAACGGATCGGGGGTCTTTTCTTGTCGAGCTCGATTGGAATCACTCTAGAAGCATCGCAGACCACCAAGGAAGTGAGATAGCGAACTGCAGGTGCAAGTTAGGCCCCACAGCCCCAATCGACACGCCACAAGAACAACAAGAACGCTGCGGTTCCCCCAACGACTGCAACTCCCCACCGCGGCCTCCTATCGATGGATTTTTCACGCACCGCTTGGGTTGCTCCACCGTCAGTGATGGCCAACCTTGAATTCTCGACTTTGAACAATGGGCGGCGGATTGGGCTGGCGGCCCAGCGAGTCTAGAGCTTGGGCGAGAGCAGGCGGCGGGGCGATCGTGCCATGTGGGGTGCCACTGCGGACATCGGACAGTCGAGGACGACGCCAATAAAAAGGTTGGTAGCCTTCCTCTCTCTACCAGTGAGAAGATTGAATTGAATGACACCACAATTCGCCCAGGAAATGAAATGATTTGATGCGCAATGACTCCAACCAGTGTTTCTGTCTCCACTTCATCTGCTCCCCGATCCACAACTGCCAAATCCAAGCTCCAAGTACAAGATTCTGCTCTCCATCTCGAATCGACAATCACGGCCAACAAACCCGCCATGCCGCGCTCGAGCTCTGCCGAATCGTCCGACTCGGACGCCTTGCGCCATGAGCCCCCACCGCCTGCCAAAATCAATGGGTCATCCTCCACCGCAGCAACCAAACCATCTCGCTCCGCACCTCCGCCCGAACCACGCAGTCCACTGCTCACGCCCTCGGATCTCGACTCGGACGTGGATCTGGACCTGCCGCCGCTCACACCTGGCGACGCTAAACGCGCCGCGGCTGGCAAACGCGTCGATGCGGGCATTTGGATGAAGCCGCGCCCAGAGGGATTCACGTTTTCACTGGTCCGATGGCCGCTGCTCATCTTGATTGGCCTCATCTTGACGGTCGAGCTCATGCTCTATGCTGGTGTGCGCCAGTTTGTGGTGTTTTACGAACTCTTGTTTGTGTGGACGGGCAAGCGCCGCAAGTTGCGGTCGGCACTGTTTTCGGCGCGGTCGTTGGCCGAATGGTCAAAGGCAGCGTCAGAGCTGGATGCACATTTTGGGCGGGCGGCGTGGCGCGCGATTGCAAAGAGCGGTGAATACGATTACAAGTTGATTCGTGCCATCAATACCAAGCTGCGCAAGTTCCGCACGGGCGGTGCGCCTACCAGTCCGGGAGCAGCAAGTACGAGCATTTCGGTGCAATTTTCGGAGCCCGAGTTGGACTCGTCGTCATGCAACGAAGCCGGCAGCCCTGTCGCTCGTGCGCCGCCCGCTGGGCCTACCACCGTCTTCAACCTCCCAAAACTCGCCGATCTGTGCCTCGAATCCGCTTGCAAACCGGGCGTCGGCGGCATTGTCAACCAGCGCCTCTACGCTCATTGCTACCTCGGCACCAAGCGGCTCGTCGAAGACTATGTCTCGGAAACCGTAGATGCGCTCAATGCCCTCGCCGACGCACCCATTGACCCGTCATCCACCAAGACCGCGTGGGCCTCGCTCGATGCCAAACACAAGTTCTTCAAGGATGCCGCACAATTGTACGGCCGCACGGCGCTTTGCCTCTCTGGTGGCGCCACGTTTGCATATCACCATCTGGGTGTCATCAAGGCCCTGTTTGACGCCGGCATGCTGCCACAAGTCATTTCGGGCACTTCGGCCGGATCGCTGATTGCAGGCATCATTTGCACGCGCCGCGACAACGAGCTGCACGACATTTTGCACCCGCAAGTGTACGAGCACTTGACGGCATGTGACGACCCGTGGCCGCGCCGCATCCACCGTCTTTTGACCGAGGGGTACTTGTTCTCCAAGGAGCGGTGGCAAACCAAGATGGAATGGGCAACGTGCGGCGACCTCACGTTTTTGGAGGCGTATGAGAAGACGGGCCGCATTCTCAACATTTCCGTGGTCACGTATGGGCGCAGAAGCCATCAGAAGGTGTTGAATTACATGACGTCACCCCACATTGTCGTCTGGAGCGCGATTTTGGCGAGTTCGGCCATTCCTGCAGTGATTGCGCCCGTGCAGCTCATGATCAAGCGCAAGGACCGGGTGACGGGCGAGTCGTTTATCGAGCCGTTCACTGGGTGGGGAGACAAGTTTCAGGATGGGTCGATGCAGCGGGATATGTTCGTCTTTTTTTTTTCTCGTGCCATGTTGCCCATCCCGGTTTATTGACGCCTTGACCTTGTCACTTCACAGCCCTCTTCGCGCGTTGCACCAAATGTGGAATGTCAACTTTACCATTGTTAGCCAAGTCAATCCGCACATCACGGCCTTCTTTTTCCAAGCCAAGGGCGGGTCTGGATCGCCGACGGCGCACCGCGGCGGCCGCGGATGGCGCGGCGGGTTCCTTGCGTCCACGCTTGAGCACATGATCAAGCTCGACCTGGCAAAGTGGCTCAAGGTTGTCCGCGACCTGTGCTTGTTGCCGCCGTTGTTGAATCAGGATTGGAGTTCGATTTGGTTGCAAAAGGTTCGTCGCCTTGTTTCTTGCATTTCGCCCGCATGGGACATACCTGACTTTTTGCTTGTGCTACAACATAGTTTGACGGATCTGTCACCATCTTGCCCAAAGTCGACCTTGTCGACTACCTGCGCATCCTGGACGACCCATCGTACGAGCGCATGCAGTCGTACATTACGCGCGGCCAAGCGAGCACGTGGAGCAAGTTTAGCATGATTCAGAACCGGCTCAAGGTGGAGCAGGCGCTCATGGCAATTGACAAGCGGCTCAACCCTTAATTTTTTCTTTTCTGGTTCTGTTTGCTGTTTGGCGTGACTCGTGTCTGTTGTTAAATCATATTCCCCCTCGTTTCACCCACCACCCATTGAACTACTGCGACGTACCGTTTGCTTGTTTGTCGATTGGTTTTACGCTCGCTATTGCCATTAGATGTCATACTTTCACTACATGTATCAAGTGTACATTCGAGTGTGCCCGAGACGCGACAGACAATAACTTTGTCTGATTGGTCACTATCCTTGTTGCTGCAATGAAGACCTCGCCACTCTCCGAGTATTTGAGAAGTGCCGGGGTAAATACAACGAGACTGCCGTGCTGTCGTCCATCTTCCCTTTCTCCCTAAAGCATCGAGAGCATCACATGGACGACTTGCACATACGGGCGTTTTCCATCCTCGATTATCTCGTATTCCCACAAAAAGAGAATACTTTTGGTCATCGAAGGCATCATCCCGCTCACGCAGGAGAATCACCTGGCCGTGCCAATATGTATGTCGTGCCCATCATCTTGCTCACCAGCGTCCCGTGGACACCAACACCGATCACCCATCATCTCTGACCTCCCTTCTCCGTCAGAGAATCATAAATACGAGCGGCGGTGAGGATGGAACGCGCCCAAACCAAAGTCGCAGGAAAATAAAAGAGCCAACCAATCAGCACCAACCACCATTTCAACTCACCGAAACCGTGCTGCTTCACCCATTCCCCACTCCCTCCAAGCAACAGCCAAACGTAATCCATGGTGCTCGAATGCCCTCACACTCTCAAGCAGCAAAGACGGCCATAAAGGTCCCATTGTTCATGTGGTGCCGGGCAAAAATCCCGCGACTTGGTTAATTGGAATTGTCGACGCGTATTAGCAACGGTTAGTCCTTGAGCTCAAAAATGAACCTTGCTTGTTTGAATGAGAGGGCCGTCGATCTGCCGGTGGAGAAAGGAGGAACCTGATCAGCATTTTCACAGCTTTGACGGTGTATGTGGCCTTGTGGCCTTGCTTGTTGCTCAATGGTGCGGGTCGTCGATTTGATGAGGATGAATGAAAGTGCTTTCGCTTGCACCACCGTGACAGGAACGCGTCATCAATGATTGGAAACGTCGGAAGCCATTTAGTTTCTCGCTGTGAATACGCAGATAAGGTTTCCTTCCCACGGTCCAGATCGACGGCCATCTTTCGGAGCACCTGCCGATTCAGTGTCGAAACAAGCAAGTTCGCTGGGAGCGAGCCGTTGATCTTGTCCTGGCCACCCTGTGGGTGGGAAACGTTCTCAAGACGCGACGCTGTGTGCCATCAATCTTCGCTCTTTCAAATTCAACATCATCATTTACAAGTTATTCATTCTCAACTCGCACTGTCGATCGACTCAAATAACCGCATTCTCGAGGCCGCACGCATCTGGAGGGCGCACCCGCCTTACACGTTCCTCGACTCGCGTCGGCGTTCATGATTGACATGCTTTACAGGCAGTTTGGTACGGAGTATCCCTCTATTTTCTGGTGTACATCTGTCCCCATATATCACATCAATTCATTTGCTCTCCGCACTCTCCCAGAAGCATTTACACATTTGCACGGGCGCGTACTTGCTCGTGGCAACGCAATCCACTCACTGGACGTGCATCATCTCTTTCTCTTGAACATTGGCGCAAGCACCATGGTCACGTGAATACAGGTTCCCATCAAGGATCAGGATCGAGTCCCAGTCTAGAGGTTTGGTTCGAATCATTGCCGGCCTCTTTCTTGGTTCATGCACATGTCCAAGATTTTCAAGTTGATTGCCGTTCCATTCTTGACTGGGGAGCCGTTCAAGCTTTTTCATCCATGTGTGCCGCTCCGTGGATTGTCTCTGGGCTGCGGGTATCAGGCCAGGTTCCGTTCTTCGAACGCTTAGAACCCTATGCGATTCAGTCCTCCAAAAGAGCTTTCCAAGATGACCTCGTGCGCGGGCTCCTTGTGCTGCTGAGTGACCTCGCCTTGATTGTCACTTTCGAACAAGACTTCCCAGCCCAGTCCCATCAGCAGTCGCAGCAGCAGCACATACTCCTTTACCCGGCCCGTGACGCACTTATGCCACAGTCAGTTACGGATTGTCCTTATCCGACATCACGGCTGGCTGGTGGTGTCATGGGTCATGCATCTCGGATTGCGATTCGCGTTGAATCCTGCCTGCGCGAGTTCTTCCCATTAGTGGCGCAATCCGTGGAGTTGGGAGCGAGGCCCGCGCCTGTCATGCCTTTGAGCATCGTCATCTTCCTGTGAGCAGTAGGGGTAACAGCGGCACACATGGCGGCGATTATGTTTCATGTTTGGGTACTTGCTCGTGTTCCGCAGCTCGTCACGATTCGACGCGTTTTCTTGCGGGTCCATTGGCCGGTTCTCTGTGGCCAACCCGTCTGTGCCATCCGGTCTTGAGTTTGTTGGTTTGCCGTGCGTTCTTTCTTCACTGTGCCCGTGTTGCATCTGTGCGTCACACACCGAGTGACGGGTCACGCTGTGGTTGTTGGATGTGGGCTGAAGTTGGGAGTACGTGATGCAAATCGGCGGCTGCTGCGGGTTCTCACGATCATGCGTTGTGTCATTATGTATATGGACTCTACGCCATCTTACTCATCGTTGCTCTCCGTTGAAATTTGGTTCGTTTGTTTTTTGTCTGCACCCCGTTAGACCCCCTTCCCCTTCGTCACGGACTCGAACCATCATCTCACTGACTGACATAAAAAAGAGCACAAGGGCAGGCATTATTTTGCTTTATATTCAACCGCCACGCATCAATATCGGCCAAGCCTTTGCCTACTCTTACCACCAATCCCATCCCAGCGCCGCAACAGTTCGCACATTGCGCCATTCATGTCGTACATACCACGATCATGTTCGAGACGACCCAAAGACAGTTGGCACACGATGGTGGGGCGAGTGAGTTAAAACTGTTGACATCGTCTTTTCCGAGCGTTTCTGTTTGCGATGCAGTTGTTGCCTCCCTTGGATACCTACCTGCTTCTTACGGTATTTCTTCTTCTACTTCATCTCATTACCCTGCATTGTCGTTGCTTGGTTCTGGTCATCCCACGTTGTTCTCTTCTTTGCTGCAGTCGTAATCCGTTACCCCATGTAAATACATACTTGAGAAACACATTGCCTTGCCGTTACAATCAAAACTCTTGCCTGCCCGCTGTGGTCATGGCTTTGTGATCTCTTGCGACTTGAGTGACAACCCTTGAATCATGCTATCCGATCGAGGACAAGAAAGTGCTGTGTGGACTAGATGCGGCAGCAAGCTAACCTCGGTCGATAACGTAATTGAAAAGCGAGCCTGATGACGCTTTGTTGTTGTCGTATGCGAACCTTAGAAGATCAATTCATGAGCCGATATTCGATCGATTTCATTCGCACACTCAACGGCACTGACAACAGGGACCCCGAAAAGGAAAAATACTGAAAACAAAAAGGAAAGCAAACATGTGGCAAGAGCTTGCCAACCTGGCCACAATGCATATCCCGACCCATACACACACACACACACACACACACACACACACACACACAAACAAACACACACACACAGCAGCATGCCCTCACGCCTGAGCAAACGGCGCGAAGCCGGCTCGTCATTCCCACCCTGGTGACCAAGTGTTGCCCCCTCCAGCCGCCGCGTCATCCTCCGCACCGTCTGCACCTTCGGCACCCTCTGCACCCGCCGCTGCACCTGCTGCACTGTGCGCACCCAGCTCGTCCCCATGCAACATGTCGTCCAAGTTTTCCACTTGCGCCCGCGCCTCTTCCAGCCGCCGCTGCCCCACCGCAGAGTAAAGGTCGTGCTCAAAGTCGGGAACCAACTCGTCGGGCAACCCAAACGCAAGGACACGTGTGCGACTCTCGTCGTATGCCATGTGCGCATAGTTGATGTGGATGCGCATATCAGACATGAGGTCGGCAATCCGCTCGACCGATACTGTTTGGGATCGGGCGGAGGCGGCGGCGGCGGCGGCGGCGGCCGGCGGCGATGCGAGCATGGTCGACGAGGAAGAGACCAAGGTGGATGCGGCCGACACGGGAGTCTGAAAGTCGGCGAGCGGGAGCGACATGTGAGGGCGAGGTGCGGGGGTGAATGGTAGGTTGGCTCTGGGCGGGAAAGCGCCACGGGCAAGAGGCGGGACGACTGGAGCGGCTGTAGGAGCATCCAGTGTGCGGAAAGAAGGCCCATGGATGGGCGAAAGATTGCCGAAAAGAGTTGTGGCGGGCGGTGCACGAGTGAATGAGCTCGGCATGGCGGCATGGGATGCTGGTGTTGGTTGGCCAGACAATGTTGACGATGAAGACGAAGACGATGCACCGCGAAGGAGCAAGACAGGCGTCGACACAGTACGTGACGGTTTTGGGCGCTGCGCCAGACGCTGAGCGAGCCGAGCTGCCGCGGGGAGTGACGGCGAGTCCAAGTGCAATGGAGACTCGGGCTCATGATGCTGCTGCTGCTGTTGTTGACGCGCAACCCTTGTGAGGCGGCGGCGTTTGGACAATGGCCGTACTCGCGTCGTGAGCGCGCTCCCAGGTTGGTTTGCCTCTAAATCGTCGTCCTCACTACTAACCGCGTTCTCGTCATTGTCATCCGAGTCATGGTGCTGTGGCTCGTGCGCTGGCGGAAATCCTTCTTGATCTTGGCGAGCCTGCATCAATACAATCATCCGCATTGCGCCTGTTAGGGAAGCGATGGGGTTCATGTCAATGCAACGGGCTGTCAGGCCTGATACAGAGCGGATGTGTGCCACATAATGAAGCACGGGCGGATTGTTCGCTGCCAGCGCATTCGAATCCGTGCAGCGAGCAAAGGTGGTGGTGATGCATGGCGGATACGCAAGGGCAGGAGTGCGATCCGAGACGAGGAAAAAGCGTGCGGGAAAGTGGGCCATGATTGTCCGTTCCATGGGCGAAAACGCTGACGCGATCCAAGGAGCAAAGGCGATGGCGGCTTGGTCAATCGTGAGGGCGCCGCTGTTTGGCTGGTCGGTCACACGTTGCGGTTCCGACCAAGCAAGTGAGGAATGCGGAGAACGGTACAGGGGCAATGCCGCAATGGTGTCCGCGAGTTGAGCGCCGAGTGCAGTTGTTGCCTGCTGAGAGAGTTGCCATTCGAGCGCCTTTGCCAATAAGGCAAGCCGTACATGGGCACGGGCCATGCTACCCTCTCTAGTCGGTGTACCGTGCTCCACCATCAGAGTCACTTTGGCTTCCATTTTCGCATCATTTTCGACGCCGACGCGCGCGACGAGTTCGGTTGCGTTGACCGTGGATTCAAACCTGATGCGACGTTGCTGCGGCGCGCAAAAGCCGAGTAAGGCCTTCTCGAGGGTGCGGGCATCCGTCGTAAGCGCTGGACACGGTTCTGTACCCGCAAGATACGGACCAGTATGGTCTGACGCCCAGTAGCATGAAAACATGAAGAGCGAGGGGGCAATCGATACCCACATGTCGGCCTCACGGGCAAACGTGACGTGCATGGCGGAGGTGCGATGGACGAATGAGCGGGATTCAAGGAACCTTGGTATGCTTGCTTTGAGCAGCCCAGGTTCGTACAAGTCGTACGCGTCCAAGGACAGGCAGCAGCAGACGGATCAGATTGGAGCCAAGCTTGCCCAAGTTGGCGGTTGGCAAAATGGAGTGGTTCAGATGGCAGAAATCCGACAAATAGAGGCCGCGAGCGAGACGTGTGCGGGTTTCGGGGTGGTTTTGTCAATTGCACAATGTGGAATCAGATGAGAATCATGCTGCTTGGCCGCGATTGGATCATCCGCGCTGACAACAGTTGACTTGTCACGAGTTCTCGCTGAGCAGTGATTGCCAACCACACTGCACACAGCGAATGGGACTTTTGCTCATGGACGTGTCGGCCGCCGATCCAAACGTGGATCTCGTCGGCCTCGATTCGCAGCTTCTCAACCGCCACCCAATATATGAATAACTTGCCCACCATGACATAGTGCCGCGCTGAGCCACAGACCCCTTCCGAGTCAACGTGTCGATCCGTGACCTCCTCGTCCTCATCGGCCCCGTGCACGCCTCACGCACGGCCACATCCACGCCGGCAATGCCCAGCGGGCCACTCCATGTTTGGCCTCGACTGGACAGCACGACTCTCTGCGCCACCGAAATGGTCAGCGGGAGAGGCCCAAGAACGACCGAACTCAGTCTCGCACGGCCCTATCTCTCGTCCTCGTCCTCCTCCAAGAGAGCGCCCAGCTGTTCCATTTCTGACTTGATCTCGCCTCCTCAAAACTACGTTCTACGGCACTCCCCGGCGCATTCCCGTCGCAGTCCCCTTCTCGACCAAGGCGTCGCCGGATCCATCTGCAAACACACATCCAAGCACTTCCCGCCCTGGCTCAACCCATGTATCGACATGGGCCAATTCAAAGTGCTCTCGGAATTGTCGCAGAAGGCCCAGGTGGCGTGCGAGCGCAAACATCAAGCGTGCAGTGGCCGCGCACGGGGCGTGACCTCGTCGCCAGCGCGGCGGCGTGTCTGGTTGGGAAGCAAGTGCGGGTTTGAGGCAGGTGGCGCGGCAGAGGCTGGGTTGGATGAGGAGTATTGGGCGAGGGCGGTGTGTCGGTTGTCGAGTTTGAGGGCAGCGGGGTCGGGAATGTGGAGTGCAATTTTTGCTGTCTCAATGTGCTTAAACGACAGTCACTTGGACTCCATGCAGATACTGATTTTGTTCATTAACTAATCGTAATTCAGGGAACAAAAATGAGTCGGACCGGCAGTTGGGATTGAAGGTGGCTTTGAGCATCAAGTGAGAAAGTGGAATAGTATACGACGAACGTGAGCTTGGCGTGAATCAGGCCGATGCGGGTTGAGGGAATGTGTGGAAGAGATTGAGGATTGAAGCCGAACTTTGACAGTATGCACTAATGACTCGACATAAACAACTTATCGATCTCACTCTTCATCCCGCCTCCTCCTACTGACCACGCTCTCCATCGTCTTCTTGCCTGGCACTTGGTTCTCGCTCAGCGGCGGCCGCCGTCAAACGACTTGTGGGTGCCGGTGCTGCGGCCGCCCCTGGGTGGTGGAGCGCGGTGGGGCGACGCGGCGCACTTGGGTGCCAATGAGCGTTGGCAGAGCCGGTGGCGGGCGTTGGCATGGCGCCGCTGGATGACCTGCTTGTCGCCGAATTCCGGGTGGAGCGATTCGCCGACATGGTGGAGCGCGTCGTCGTCGTTGAATCGGGGGATCGAGCCGGTTGGATCAATGAAGGGAGTCAAAAAATGTGAGAGAGCGATGGCCCGTCGTCAGCAGTGACAGCTTGGCTGTGTGGTCGGGCATAGTGGAAGAGAAAGGTGGATCACTTTGAGGAGATGGACGTGAGCCACAAGGCGGCATGTGAGACAGGGCATTACGTTTGCCATGTGGGTCAAGTGAGTCACTGTCATGCCTGATAGGGTTTCTCGGCAATCGATTGCCAGTAGTGCATTCATTGTAAGGTCTAGGCATGTGGTAAGTAGTGCTGGGCAAATGCAACATGATAAACCAAATTTTCACGCCGTGAGACGTGCCGGTCCTCCTCAGAGTTGGATCGTCCTGGCTGGATCGGCAGCCCACTTCCCACTTCCAGGAACTCGGGAAATGGGCACTGAATTCGCACGCTTCCCTTCCCGTTCCCCTCACGTGAGCACAGCAGGAATTCCCTTGGGAAGTCGGGAACTTTGCAGCACTGGTTCCCACGGCCCACCTCTTCTTCACACACGTCGCTCCTGCAATTCTCTCTCTTTCAAATCAATCATCGCTATCTACAAATCATCAAAATCCCTTCAAACCACCTGAAACTCGCAGGAACGGCTCCACCAACCCATCCTCAATCCCCCTCCCCCCCTCTGTCTGCCGTTGGTACCTCCAACCCTGCCGCCGTTGGCGTCGCGTCACGACGCTCTTCTTTACGCTTACTCTTCACTCTCAAGCACGGTACCCATCATCTCCGCCCTCCTATGCTGTCTGCCATTGGTGCCCCCAATCCCGTTGCCGTTGGCCTTGGCCGCGCGTCGCCATGCTCTTTTGTGCCCCTCCTCCCTTTCTCTTGGGCTTGCGTTCCCATCATTCACGCCCTTCCATTGTTGCCAAGCAAAGCACCCATCCATCCCCTCACTGGCCGCCCGCGTGCTCCATCAAGTTCCCAAACCTTTGCTCTCGCTTGTCTTTCAACACGAGTCTACCCGTGTCAGCCCGCGAGTCACGGTGCCGGTTCGCTTTTGCAGTGGCAAGGACGCGTCGCGCTTCATTCAACCTCCAACTGGCGGCGGTTGCGGTTTTGCCTGGTTTTGCCTACCCCATCCAAGGACACACGCGTCGTGATTCTTGCTGGCCCCGACTTGAAAGTGCACCAGTCTTTGCAGCCCAACTACTGTCCCAGTGCCGACGCACATCTGCCGGCACACGTGCCCGCTCGATATCAAGCGAACTCGCAGCTTTGGATTCTGCCACCGTGACTTTTGCAAGCGCAAGCCCTTGATCGCTGGATCATTTGATTGACACTGCCTTTACTCAAGGACACCCGTGGTGGATTGCCCCGGCTGTATCCGTTGGTGGGTCACGTTTTAAGAATGATGGATGGTTGCCCAGTGCTTCTGGTTGGTACGTCGACATGGCTTGCTTTCTCGCTTCTTGAAATAACGGAATGAGTTGGTTTCTGACGCGCCCCTATTCATTCCTTTCCTGATGCACAGGCAAAACAAGAATGGGTCCACTCACTCATTTACACATTCGCACGGGCGCGTACTTGCTCGTGGCCATGCAATCCACTCACTGGACCGGCATCATCTCTTTCTCATTTTCTTGTGTGGAAATCGGCTTTCTCTTGAACATTGGCGCAAGCACCGTGGTCACGTGAATACAGGTTCCCATCAAGGATCAGGATCGAGTCCCAGTCTAGAGGTTTGGTTCGAATCATTGCCGGCCTCTTTCTTGGTTCATGCACATGTCCAAGATTTTCAAGTTGATTGCCGTTCCATTCTTGACTGGGGAGCCGTTCAAGCTTTTTCATCCATGTGTGCCGCTCCGTGGATTGTCTCTGGGCTGCGGGTATCAGGCCAGGTTCCGTTCTTCGAACGCTTAGAACCCTATGCGATTCAGTCCTCCAAAAGAGCTTTCCAAGATGACCTCGTGCGCGGGCTCCTTGTGCTGCTCAGTGACCTCGCCTTGATTGACACTTTCGAACAAGACTTCCCAGCCCAGTCCCATCAGCAGTCGCAGCAGCAGCACATACTCCTTTACCCGGCCCGTGACGCACTTATGCCACAGTCAGTTACGGATTGTCCTTATCCGACATCACGGCTGGCTGGTGGTGTCATGGGTCATGCATCTCGGATTGCGATTCGCGTTGAATCCTGCCTGCGCGAGTTCTTCCCATTAGTGGCGCAATCCGTGGAGTTGGGAGCGAGGCCCGCGCCTGTCATGCCTTTGAGCATCGTCATCTTCCTGTGAGCAGTAGGGGTAACAGCGGCACACATGGCGGCGATTATGTTTCATGTTTGGGTACTTGCTCGTGTTCCGCAGCTCGTCACGATTCGACGCGTTTTCTTGCGGGTCCATTGGCCGGTTCTCTGTGGCCAACCCGTCTGTGCCATCCGGTCTTGAGTTTGTTGGTTTGCCGTGCGTTCTTTCTTCACTGTGCCCGTGTTGCATCTGTGCGTCACACACCGAGTGACGGGTCACGCTGTGGTTGTTGGATGTGGGCTGAAGTTGGGAGTACGTGATGCAAATCGGCGGCTGCTGCGGGTTCTCACGATCATGCGTTGTGTCATTATGTATGGACTCTACGCCATCTTACTCATCGTTGCTCTCCGTTGAAATTTGGTTCGTTTGTTTTTTGTCTACACCCCGTTAGACCCCCTTCCCCTTCGTCACGGACTCGAACCATCATCTCACTGACTGACATAAAAAAAGAGCACAAGGGCAGGCATTATTTTGCTTTATATTCAACCGCCACGCATCAATATCGGCCAAGCCTTTGCCTACTCTTACCACCAATCCCATCCCAGCGCCGCAACAGTTCGCACATTGCGCCATTCATGTCGTACATACCACGATCATGTTCGAGACGACCCAAAGACAGTTGGCACACGATGGTGGGGCGAGTGAGTTAAAACTGTTGACATCGTCTTTTCCGAGCGTTTCTGTTTGCGATGCAGTTGTTGCCTCCCTTGGATACCTACCTGCTTCTTACGGTATTTCTTCTTCTACTTCATCTCATTACCCTGCATTGCCGTTGCTTGGTTCTGGTCATCCCACGTTGTTCTCTTCTTTGCTGCAGTCGTAATCCGTTACCCCATGTAAATACATACTTGAGAAACACATTGCCTTGCCGTTACAATCAAAACTCTTGCCTGCCCGCTGTGGTCATGGCTTTGTGATCTCTTGCGACTTGAGTGACAACCCTTGAATCATGCTATCCGATCGAGGACAAGAAAGTGCTGTGTGGACTAGATGCGGCAGCAAGCTAACCTCGGTCGATAACGTAATTGAAAAGCGAGCCTGATGACGCTTTGTTGTTGTCGTATGCGAACCTTAGAAGATCAATTCATGAGCCGATATTCGATCGATTTCATTCGCACACTCAACGGCACTGACAACAGGGACCCCGAAAAGGAAAAATACTGAAAACAAAAAGGAAAGCAAACATGTGGCAAGAGCTTGCCAACCTGGCCACAATGCATATCCCGACCCATACACACACACACACACACACACACACACACACACACACAAACAAACACACACACACAGCAGCATGCCCTCACGCCTGAGCAAACGGCGCGAAGCCGGCTCGTCATTCCCACCCTGGTGACCAAGTGTTGCCCCCTCCAGCCGCCGCGTCATCCTCCGCACCGTCTGCACCTTCGGCACCCTCTGCACCCGCCGCTGCACCTGCTGCACTGTGCGCACCCAGCTCGTCCCCATGCAACATGTCGTCCAAGTTTTCCACTTGCGCCCGCGCCTCTTCCAGCCGCCGCTGCCCCACCGCAGAGTAAAGGTCGTGCTCAAAGTCGGGAACCAACTCGTCGGGCAACCCAAACGCAAGGACACGTGTGCGACTCTCGTCGTATGCCATGTGCGCATAGTTGATGTGGATGCGCATATCAGACATGAGGTCGGCAATCCGCTCGACCGATACTGTTTGGGATCGGGCGGAGGCGGCGGCGGCGGCGGCGGCGGCCGGCGGCGATGCGAGCATGGTCGACGAGGAAGAGACCAAGGTGGATGCGGCCGACACGGGAGTCTGAAAGTCGGCGAGCGGGAGCGACATGTGAGGGCGAGGTGCGGGGGTGAATGGTAGGTTGGCTCTGGGCGGGAAAGCGCCACGGGCAAGAGGCGGGACGACTGGAGCGGCTGTAGGAGCATCCAGTGTGCGGAAAGAAGGCCCATGGATGGGCGAAAGATTGCCGAAAAGAGTTGTGGCGGGCGGTGCACGAGTGAATGAGCTCGGCATGGCGGCATGGGATGCTGGTGTTGGTTGGCCAGACAATGTTGACGATGAAGACGAAGACGATGCACCGCGAAGGAGCAAGACAGGCGTCGACACAGTACGTGACGGTTTTGGGCGCTGCGCCAGACGCTGAGCGAGCCGAGCTGCCGCGGGGAGTGACGGCGAGTCCAAGTGCAATGGAGACTCGGGCTCATGATGCTGCTGCTGCTGTTGTTGACGCGCAACCCTTGTGAGGCGGCGGCGTTTGGACAATGGCCGTACTCGCGTCGTGAACGCGCTCCCAGGTTGGTTTGCCTCTAAATCGTCGTCCTCACTACTAACCGCGTTCTCGTCATTGTCATCCGAGTCATGGTGCTGTGGCTCGTGCGCTGGCGGAAATCCTTCTTGATCTTGGCGAGCCTGCATCAATACAATCATCCGCATTGCGCCTGTTAGGGAAGCGATGGGGTTCATGTCAATGCAACGGGCTGTCAGGCCTGATACAGAGCGGATGTGTGCCACATAATGAAGCACGGGCGGATTGTTCGCTGCCAGCGCATTCGAATCCGTGCAGCGAGTAAAGGTGGTGGTGATGCATGGCGGATACGCAAGGGCAGGAGTGCGATCCGAGACGAGGAAAAAGCGTGCGGGAAAGTGGGCCATGATTGTCCGTTCCATGGGCGAAAACGCTGACGCGATCCAAGGAGCAAAGGCGATGGCGGCTTGGTCAATCGTGAGGGCGCCGCTGTTTGGCTGGTCGGTCACACGTTGCGGTTCCGACCAAGCAAGTGAGGAATGCGGAGAACGGTACAGGGGCAATGCCGCAATGGTGTCCGCGAGTTGAGCGCCGAGTGCAGTTGTTGCCTGCTGAGAGAGTTGCCATTCGAGCGCCTTTGCCAATAAGGCAAGCCGTACATGGGCACGGGCCATGCTACCCTCTCTAGTCGGTGTACCGTGCTCCACCATCAGAGTCACTTTGGCTTCCATTTTCGCATCATTTTCGACGCCGACGCGCGCGACGAGTTCGGTTGCGTTGACCGTGGATTCAAACCTGATGCGACGTTGCTGCGGCGCGCAAAAGCCGAGTAAGGCCTTCTCGAGGGTGCGGGCATCCGTCGTAAGCGCTGGACACGGTTCTGTACCCGCAAGATACGGACCAGTATGGTCTGACGCCCAGTAGCATGAAAACATGAAGAGCGAGGGGGCAATCGATACCCACATGTCGGCCTCACGGGCAAACGTGACGTGCATGGCGGAGGTGCGATGGACGAATGAGCGGGATTCAAGGAACCTTGGTATGCTTGCTTTGAGCAGCCCAGGTTCGTACAAGTCGTACGCGTCCAAGGACAGGCAGCAGCAGACGGATCAGATTGGAGCCAAGCTTGCCCAAGTTGGCGGTTGGCAAAATGGAGTGGTTCAGATGGCAGAAATCCGACAAATAGAGGCCGCGAGCGAGACGTGTGCGGGTTTCGGGGTGGTTTTGTCAATTGCACAATGTGGAATCAGATGAGAATCATGCTGCTTGGCCGCGATTGGATCATCCGCGCTGACAACAGTTGACTTGTCACGAGTTCTCGCTGAGCAGTGATTGCCAACCACACTGCACACAGCGAATGGGACTTTTGCTCATGGACGTGTCGGCCGCCGATCCAAACGTGGATCTACTTTTGCAGCCTGTCTTCCACATGTCGCCTGCGGATATGTTTCTATTTATCGATCGCAATCCATGTGATGCGGCCATGTATGTACCCACACTTTCAGGAAGCACATGTCCAGTCAGATCAGTCACTGCCTCCTTCGCCCCTGCAACCGCCGAGCCGCTTGGCGCGGCATCCCGCCGTGCTTCCGTGGTTCTGCGAGCCGCTCGATCCAACCATTCTTCACTCCAGTATCGATAGCCTCGCCATTCTTACCCTTGGACGACTTGGCAACTTTAGACTCGTCGCAAGTCTGCCGCAAGTTCAAGTCCAGATACCGTTTCCACTGCCGACGGGAATGCTTTCTGCAATGTCTAACGTGCTGTGGTGTGCTCGTCGCGCGAAGTCTTTGCATTGCAGGCTTGGCCATGCTTCACGTGCCCGACGCCATTGACCACGCACTTGGTGTTGCTGTGGATTCGCATGCTGTTGATGGTTTAACTTATTATTCATGTTTTTTAATCGTTACCCTCTGTCAGTTCGATTTATAACAGAAAAACAAGGTTGAATTCTCGCCATGTTCGAGTCGCCAGTTCGGGGGTTCGAGTCGCTCCACGGGATGCAGCCATCGCGGACTCTTCCCTTGCTCACCCGTCCAACGTACATACACATCAGGGTCTCTTGTGTTCTCGGCAAATGCACCTCCAAAATCAATTCATTTCGTTTTCTTGTTGGAATGTTTTACTTCCTCGGCTGCACCCGACGGTCCCGTGGCATTCGCATCAAACATTTCAATAAACTCTTGATCCGCAATCCGAATCTTGTCGCCGGCAAAGCGGCGGTACTCGGCGAAAATGGCCGTTGAGCTCCAATGACACAGCTTGCGCAAGCATCCAACGACACATCCGACACGGTGTTTGCCCTTGTGGCAGTGAATCAACGCTGGCCGATTTAATGGGTCTGTCGGAGGGATGCGAGCGTCAGCAAGACTTCCAGTTATGGGGCAAGCATAAGAAAATGAATGAGCGAACCGAGAATGAACTCGAGGACTTGACGAACGAGTTTGGAGTCGATTTCAACAAATGGTTCCTGCGGGTCCAGCCGGCGGCTAACGTGAGTCAGCTAACTCATTGTGTCGCCTGCAAAGGATACTGTACCTTGTTCCCTTTTATTGGCAGCTGCAAGAAAGCGATGTTTTCCGAGTCCAAAAAGGCGAGATTGTCGGGTGCGTAGTCGTCCGGATCAAGGTAGCTGTGATCGGTGCGCCAGGCCCGGTGCAATCGTCAGCCCCTTTCAAGGTGGCGGCGGAACAGGCAGCCGATCGTACATGACAGACTTGAGGTGGAGCGTCTTCAAGAAGGCAAAGTTTTTCTTGTTTGGATATCCAGAGCGATACACGCCGGAGGCAACCATGGCAAAGTTGAGAGGTGGGACAAGGATCGGGGGCCGGCTCAATGTTGCCGGCATAGAAGGAACGCTGCTGGTCGGGGCGAATACGGACATGATCGCGTTGGCGCCGATAGCAGACGGCGACGTCACAGGAACTGGTAGAGTGGGCTCCATTGTGAAAGCAGGCACATTCATGCTAACAAAGGCGGAAAGCGCTATACTGTGCTAACGAGGATTTCATCGTTTATGTAGCTCCGTCATGTTCTCTACCGACGCTGAGTCGTGGCCATCCGGCCGCAGTTCTGAAAGTCCAGCCTGAAGTGCGCCGATCTGGAAGAAGCGAAGCGCGCGAGACATTTGCGCGCAAAGGCATGTATTGTACACAAAAATGGGAATGAAAGCTTACAATTAAGGCAAGCGAATGGGAGTTCCATACTTGATTATGTGCATAATAGCCTCTCGATCAACCGCCACCTCGTCACTCCCAATCTTTGTGGGCCCAGAAGGCGGGGCGACGACCATCGCACTTGGCGGAAGCAATGGCAAAACAATATCTCCTGGGGAATATCGACCGGCTTGCCCACTCTTCCGACTCCTGCTACGGCTTCGAAGTTGCCGCTTGCTCAATCTCATTTTTGCGGCCAACTTTTGCTTGATGAGCTCCACCTCTGGCCGTATCGGCCGAATGTCCACATCTCGCTCGGGTTCGTTGGACCAAATACGTTTGATTGGCGTATCTAAATCGGTTTCCCACACGTACTGGACTGGTGCTGGTGCGGGTAGATCCATGTCGTGAGCTGCTTGGGATGCGAGCTGCCTTCGAATCTTTTCAAGGACATTTGTGCTGAGCATGTCAGTGAATGCTGCGAGCTCGGCTTCGTCTGGTACCTCGGGCACGGTTTGCGGCCGGTTTTGTTGGTGGATTGTGACCGTATCTTCTTCATCGCCCTCCGGCAATGGAAGGGGTGACGGAGGTGGAAGAGTGCCACTGGTTGAGCCTCGTTGTTGCGAGGCCATGCGACTGCGAGACGCCGCCACGGATGCAAGCAGACTCGCCGGGGTAGGCTGTCGGCTACCGCGAACAGATGACTTGCGCAAAGTTCGAATCCAGTGCATGGGTGATCCTTCAGGCACTTCGAGTGCCTCAATCAAATTAGGTTGGGTCGCAATGAATGTTGATAAATTGGAATCTTCGAGACCCTTGAAGTCGGGCTGTGCCGGTGGCTGTGATCCATCGAGATCGGGTGCTTGAGTTGACACGAACAATGGATCAGGCACGGCTTCAGGAGCGGACGAAGTGACAATGTCTTCAATCCCTGTTTCCGCGATCGTTGGCGTGTTGTCGTCGGGTTTGATGGCAGATTCGGTTTGAACCACGGGCTCAACTGAGGTCTTCAAGTTGCCCGGAGAAGCTACGTTTTTGGCTGGACGCCGTTTTTGTGGTGATGAGCGATGCTCTGTGGGAACGAGTTGTGTCGCGCCGAGGTTTGGCTTACTCGGACTTGATGGTGGATGAGATTGCTTCGTGCTCAATCGAGGGACTTGTTGCACGGGTGCGGCATCTTGGCCCATTACATGCTTGGCAAAGGCTTCCATTTGTTTCTTTCGAAGCTTGATCAGCTTGACCGTTTCCGATCCATCTTTCCGGCTGTTCATTATTCGCAAATGGAAATGTCAGCACCTGCAAAGACAGGAACCGTTAAGAAGCGTTGGAACGCACGATTCAACAACGTCAATGGTAGCTGGTGCGCCGAGCATGGAAGCCATTTGAGCTCCCAAACCATATGCCAATCCATGATACTGCCGCCCGACGTGTTTGACGGCCAACTCGGATGTTTGTCGCCGAGCTCTCGTGCTCGCACCTGACGCGTCCGCATCTGCTCTCCTCAATCCGAGGCCGCCAGGCTTGAACCCAACACGCCCGCGACCGTTTTGGCCGCGACCACTTTTGTCGTCGGCGTGATCATCTCCTTCATCCCCGCCGAGCCCAGCCGTTCCGCTGCCAGACTTGCTGCGAGAGGCAGAGAGTGATGCATTTGACCTTGACGAGTGCAAAGCATTCAAGGATCCAGACCGCGACCGGTCAAACGACGGCGATCGAGGAAGCCCGAGAAGGTTGTACGATCCTGATCGAGACATGCCCAACGGGTGAAGCAACGACGCCGTTCGGTTCAGCTCATTCATTGAGTCGGCCGTGAGAAGCTGGTCCAAGTTGCCCTCTGGCTCCATAATGAGAAGCTCGTCCAGTTCCTCGAGCTCATGATCCTGCTCCACTTTTGGCGGAGTGTGTACATCGCGCTCCCCGCGGATAAAGTCCAAAATGCGCCGTACCCGAAACCCGCGCCAAATGGCCTGAATCTGAGTGGCCGCCCTGATACGAGCCACCAAAATGCGATGCGCCTTGGCAATCATGTAATCGCGCCACGCACGCTGAATAAGGACCACGGCCAAGATAGCCTTAACCACCCAATGGCGAACAAGGAATCCGCGACATTGAGCCTGGAACCTTGCGGCATGAAGGGGCATAAATGCAGACAACAATGGCGCCCGCGCACGGTGGTAAACGGCATGTGATACGTCTGGAAGGTTCCCGTCAAGGCAGAGGCGGCATAGCGCCGTCAGCTGCGAGTAGGCGTTTGCTTCCCTTGATGCCGTTGATTCCACAGCGTCATTCGCAGCCGTTGTCGTGGACGAGTTGGTTTCGGACGAGCCAGTGGGTGACGGTGTATCTGGAAGCTGCTGCGAATCGTCTGTGTGCAAGATGCTCATGACGTCCTTGAAGTACGTGTGAATGTTGCCCATGCGCTTGGACAAACCTTCGGCGTCTTTGAGAACTCGGTTGAGGATTTCATCGTCCCCTGGGCGCAATGGGTCTTTTGTGAGATTGTACCGATGGTACAAGCTTGCGAGCAGGACTCGATACAGCTCATCCTCCAATCGGATGGGATCTGTGGGAGGCTTGAGGGCAAGGCTCAAGTCCAGCGGCATTTGAGGCAACATCTGATGCACAATCCACATTCTTGGGTGACAGAGAGCCTCGTTATCGTCGAGCTTGAGTGTATGAAGCTTGGGGCAAGTCGAAAGTGAGAGAAGCTCAACAGGGTCTGTTAAACAATCAAACAGAGTTGAGATCATATCAGTCAAACACTTGGCGGCATGATTTTGCCCCACTTTGCGTACCATGCACTCGATTGTTTCTGAGCGACAGGTTTTCGAGCAATGGAACATTCTCCATTGGCCAGATAACTTGAATACCGTTGTCATCGACCAGAAGTGTTTGCAGCAACGGAAGCCAAGAAGGAACGCGAAGCTCGCTATGTAAGGACACATCGATTAGCACTGAGTACCACAACCGACGCAAACCACGGGGCCTGGACGTACGTCAATCGATTCCCAGACACGTTCAAGTGGCTCAATACAGGTAAATTGAGCTCCGGAATGCCGTCCAGCGAGCAGTACGACACGTCCAGGATGACAAGAAAGAAGAATTGAGTGGGCAGAACAAGTTGCGTCAACGTTGGATTGTAAGACAAGTTGAGCCACATGAGGCCAGACAAATCCTCGAGAATGCTCGTGTCGATGATGCGATTGTTGCTGAGATTCAAGAGCTTGAGCTTGGGAGCGTACGACAAGAAGTCCAAGTTCTCGATGCAGTTCTCGGACAGGTCCATTGCATACGTATTGTTGCACCGTTCCAATCCACGCAGCTCGCCAATACCGAGCTTCTTTGCTCGGACGAGTTTCAGGTCGTCAAATGCCGACATGTCAAGCTCGAGCACGGGATCGGCGTTCGTCTTATTTGAATCATGCGCTTCCTCACCGTCCCCACCCTCGGCTGCATTCAAATTTGTTGTCGACTTGCCCGGCTCATCCTGCGTAGCGGTCGCCACCGGCTTGACGGCCAATTGCCGCAGCATCTCCGTCCCCATCTGCCACGACTTCAAATGTGCGCGCCTCGCGTTTTCTTCTCGCTGCGCTCGCTCGGCAGCCTCCAAATCCTCGATTCTTTGTCGCAGTAGTGCCCCACGATCCAGTTCTTGGCGGTAGGCCGCCTCCAACCCGTTCACGTACTCCTCCGCCTCTCTCAACCGTTCCAGAAGCCCTGGAAGCACTTGCCTCGCCACATCGGTTCGGGCAATGGCCACCTCTCGTGCCGACTCCGACTGCATCTTGTGAGATGCCACGCCTGCGAGCAGCCGCTTGAGCATGGCAATTTGGTAAGCGGCTCGCAACGTAAATGCCGTGGTGCGGTCGCGTTCGACCTCAAGTCGGACGCGGAGCTGTGTCTCTGCAGACGAGGACAGATTGGCGAGTTCTCGGCGACATGAGTGGAATCGAGTGGTGGTTTCGAGAGCGGCGCGTCGCTCCGCGGCTAAAAGAAGGGCAGATTGCTCGAGTTTGAAAAGCAGGTCGGATTTGTGTTGGGCAGCCGAGATGATTTGAGGCGTAATGGCGTCGAGCTCTTCAATATACTTCTGTAGACAATGAAAGTAGGCTTTGTTACCATCGGGTTGAAAACAGATGCAATGCCAATAGGACAAAAAGTACGAACTTGGTCGTCGCTAGATTCTTGCCCATCCGACTCGGATGGGGCAGAGACTGGGATGGACAGTGGGATGGGAGCTGAGACGAATGGTGGTGGAACCGTGCCCGATGGTGGGGGTTCTGTCGTTCGCACGTCGCTCAAATTTTGTCCCTCGGCGTCTAAAGGACTGACGATAGGGACGGCGACATGTCCGCTTTCCTGTCCAGCCGGGTTCGGGCTACCCGCGAGCAAATCAGCTGAAGGGTTGCCGCCTACTGCGCCCGCACGAATCGAATCTTGCAGCATTTCTGGCGGGTCTACGACTGCTGATGTAACCGAGTTTGCTGGCAGATCGAGAGAGGGTGTCGAATCCACAACGGGCACCGCTGGTTCCTTGACCTGCTGGTCGCCTGCGCTTGATCCATTGAGTGGATTACCCGTTAGATCAGTGTTGGTCTGCTCATCCGGCAACTGGTGCGGGTTGCGTGGTTGAGCTAGAGGCGCTGGCGGGACTGGGCTTCCGCTTTCGCCGCGCACAGCCTCGGAATGTTGCAGTTCTTGTTGGATCAGGAGCTCAGTTTCCTCATCAATGTCGGATTCCGATAGCAAGTCATCATCGTCATTGCCGTCAACGGTCGCGTCCTTGGCAGGCAGGTCAATCGACGCGTCCTCATCGGTGACTGCATTGGTGGTGAGTCAGATTGGGTCCCGTTGTCACTTGGATCAACTGCTTGGGCAGTGCCGGCATGCAAATCCGCTGGTTCGAATGATGAATCCATTGCATGATCTATTTGTAATAATGCGCTTACTCGAGTGTGGGTGTGCATTCATGGGTTGCAAACATGCAAACATGATTCAAAGCACTCGACACCTTCCCTGATCCGTTACAAGACACGTGGTTTGTCGACAATGAGCGAATTCCCACAAAACAGCACCCTCCATTTCGAAATGTATAATGCACACATATACAAGAAATCTTGCAACATAAAATCGCGTTCAACCAATGCTCAGCCCCCGCGATAAGGATACACAGTATCACGAGTATGCGGCCATGTGTTCAACACAATCTCATCTCTCCAGCTTTGTCGCGGCCCTCGCCTTTGCCCTCACCTCACGGTCACTCGGCGGATGACTGCGCCTTGACCCAGCAGTCGCCATTGCGGCCTTGCTCACAAACCCGCTCCCGGCATTCCACGCGTTGCCCGAGCGGCGCCTCGATGATGTGGTGCTGCTGGCCCCGCCTCGTGCTCGTCCTCCTCTTGAGTGCCTGGTACCCCCGCCACGAGCGTGCGCAGTCGGCTTGGACAGCGGACCAATGGTATCGGTCATTTCAACGTCGTCCATGCCGTTGCTGTCGTTGTCTTTTTGCGTAAAGTGGTGGTCCCATGTGGACGTGGGCGGATGAGGAGGACGTGGGATAGATCCACGCGGGACTTCGATTTCACGCACCAGGTGAGATAGGTTGGTTTGGCCGTGCGTTTGCGATGGATCCGTGTTGCTAAATGCCCATGGGTCGGGTGCAGCAGATGATTGCAGGTGTGATGCGGGAGATTCGGGTGGGAATAGGGGTTTCGGTAGGTCTTCTGGCAAAGTGCGTGGGAAACTGTGGATGGAAAGGGAGTGCGATTAAGATTGTCAGGACAAGGCAGACGCGCAAATGATGGGGATATGGCGAGTCATACCGAGCTTCACGGTGAATGTTCTGGCGCTTCAAACCATGAGATGAGGGGAGTGCAGAGGGAGAATCCGGCACGTCCAAGTCGTCGATTTCGGATCCATAAGACATGACCGAATCGTTGGGGTTGGGCGATGAAGCCATGCTGCTGGTACTTGCAATGGAGGATCGGCGGCTGTGGTTGTGGATGCTACTCGCGGTGCCATGAGTCATGGGCGGCAAATACAACTGAGTATCGGGGTGTGGCTCGCCTAAATCCAGTTGGTCCAAAGCAGTATGCATTTCGGACCAGGCAGACAGCACATTGGTCTCGAGGTTATCGGCCATGGCGCGCAAATGGGCAATCATGGAACCAAAGACTTGCTCGTCGAAGAGGTGAGACGCTGGGGGGACAAGTCAACAAGAATGCGTATGAGATGATTGGATCTCCAGCGAAAAAGGGCGAAAGAGACAATCGGAACTGCTTCTGCACCTGCATTTCTCCCTTTTGCTGTTCGGACCGAAACTGTGCACGCTGCATGCGCTCGATGGCCTCATTGGCCCTCTGCAACTCTTGCTCGAGGGTGCGGACCCGGCTCATGAGGTGGACGTTATGGGAATGGGCGTGGATAAAAGAAGCGCGCTCTCGGTCGAGTTTTTCGCGTGTCGCGCGGAGACGAAGAGCCAAGGTTGTGTTGTGGCGGGCGAGGGAAGCGTTTTGGTCGCGGAGCTTTTGGTGGTGGGAACCGTTGCGGCGGCGGGATGTGATGGTGGATGCAGCGTCTGTGGCTGCTGAGGAGCATTGCCAATGCGTGGGGGGGGGGGGGCAAGTGCCGAGTACCAGCTAAGACCCGCAATGGGTGAGTTGGACGTGATTCAGGCGAGGATTAGTGAAGGACGTCAGGGGGTCGGCAAGCGATGATGGCGGACATGGATGCGACTTGCTCAAGATGCAGCGAGTCAGCAGAGCAGAGCAGAGCTTGACGTCTTTGTTTGGAGCGACTGTGGCACTGGCACTGGCAGGCAGGCAGTCTCGTCATATGTTACATGTCATACGTCAAATGGGGATCGGAGTGACTGATCGTATGAGTGAGACCATTTGCTTCAGCACAGCACCACCACTCTCAGCTCCAGCTCCAGCTCCAGCTCCAGTCAACTTCCAGACGTGACAAGATCGGCAGCAGATCGGCAGCAGTAGATCCACAGTGGATCCAAGGACGAGGTAAACATTTACATGGACCACATGGGCTGTGCCTTTCCTATATAAGATGCCTCGAAAACGAAAGCAAAAAAAAAAGGGAAACAAGTCCGTCAACACCACTGGCAACCAACGCAATGCACTCGCTCCCGGACTTGGACTTTGGCTCGGTCGCCGCCCGCTCGGCCACCGACACGGACTCCGAAAAGGAATCTGCCGCCTTTCACCTCCTCACACCGCAAGTTTCCCACCACCATCACGACGACCAACTCGATGACATTGAAGACCTCTCCCATGCCATCGACGATATTGAGCAGAACCACGCTCGCGCTTCCTACCGAGCCGTCAAGGTCGGCGTCAAGAAGGCCCCCAAGCGATTCGGCGCTTCGTCATCCTCGTCGACGTCTCCTTTGTCGGCCGCTTCCGCTTCCGAGGATTTCTTTACACCCGGCAAGGCCGCCATCTTCAGCAAGGTCGCCGGCTGCTCGCACAATGTGTCCGACTCTGGTTTTGTTCTCCTCTCCCACCTGCACTCGCCAACCTCCATCAATGCTCACACCTCACACAAATTCGATAGAATACATGAATGGCCTCCTTGCCTCGCACGGATACACCATCACGCCCGACCCCGCTTCAGCCGACCTCTGGCTCCTCAACTCGTGCACCGTCAAGAACCCAAGCGAGCAAACCTTTGTCAACGACATTGTCCGAGCCCACGAGCTCGGCAAGAAGGTGGTGCTTGCCGGGTGCGTTCCACAGGGTCAGCCTCGCGGCGGCAAGGGCCCTGGCCGCGACTGGTCAAACTTGAGCGTCGTTGGCGTCCAGCAGATTGATCAAATCGTTTATGTCGTCGAGGAGACGCTCAAGGGACATTCCGTCCGCCTACTTGACAACAAGCGAGTCGAAGGCACAAAGAAAAAGGCCGGTGGCGCCAGTTTAGCTCTGCCCAAGATTCGCAAGAACCCTTTGGTTGAGATTATTCCCATCAACACAGGGTGTTTGAACCAGTGCACTTATTGCAAGACAAAGCATGCCCGAGGCGAGTTGGGCAGCTATCCTCCCGACGAGATTGTGGCCAGGGTCAGGCAAGTGATTGACGAGGGCGTCGTGGAGATTTGGTTGACGAGCGAGGATACGGGCACCTACGGGAGGGATATCGGAAGTTCTTTGCCCGAGTTGCTGTGGAGGATCGTCGATGAGCTACCCACCCACGTCATGTTGCGAGTGGGCATGGTACGTCATTTGTTCTTCGCTGTCCCATTCCTTTACTCTTTTCTTTCAGTCGAGTCAAGGCAACTGACAAAATGGACTGGATAAGACCAATCCACCTTATATTCTCGAACACCTCGCCGAAATGGCCCGCATCTTTGGCCACCCGCAAGTCTACTCGTTTCTGCACGTGCCCATCCAAGCCGCCTCGGACCGCGTCCTCGAGGACATGCGCCGTCAGTACACGCAAGCCGACTTCCGCCACGTGGTCGACTTTCTCCGTGCCAATGTACCTGGTGGTGGGGTCAACATCGCCACCGACATCATTTGCGGGTTCCCTACCGAGTCGGACGATGATTTTCTTGACACGCTGGACCTTGTCCGCCATTACAAGTTCCCGTCGCTGCACATTTCGCAATTTTATCCGCGACCAGGAACGCCTGCGGCCAGGTTGCCACTGCTTCCGTCCAACGTCGTCAAGCAGCGGTCCAGGGCCATGACGCAGGTGTTTGAGTCGTATCAGCCGTATGCCGAGTTTGTGGGGACACGACACAAGGTCCTCGTGACGGATGTTGCCTCGGATAAGCGGCATTTTGTCGCACACAACAAGCTGTATTACCAAGTGCTGGTGCCCATGGTCGAAGAGTATATGGGCAAAATGTTGGAGGTGGAAATTGTCAGCGCGACAAAGTTTTCCATGGTAGGCCAAGTGATTCGCGTGGTTGATACGTCCGCGGCCCAAGTTGGCGTTGCACCAGTTCGGCGATTGGAGTCGGTTGCTGTCGCGGCCGAGCCGGGCATGACTGTAGATGGTGGGGCTCTGGAGAAACCTGTGGATGGAACCGAGATCCCACCCCACGACTCTCCACGCAGCTCCGTTGCTACATCGTCCACGGCCGAATCCCCTGCCACTGTATCATCGTCAAGGGACTTGTCAACCCCCACTCAACGACCCACGAATACTGCCCCCAACTCAAATGACGGCGCGGGCGATGATGGCGACGGCGATTTCAACAACAATCGCGACCGCTTGCCAAGTACCTTCAACTCCTCAGCAGACAACACTCCGATCGTCACGCCGCGCGAGAGGCAAATTGCGCGATTCGGCCTCGTTGCCGGCATTGCCGCCTTTGGTGTTGCGCTCATGGACGACCGCCTCGCCGTTTCGCTTCCAGCGTTCGCCATTGGCTTGGGATCCCTGTTTGTGAGCATTCGCACAATGAGTGTACCCGTGGCCAAGTTCAAGTCTGAGCTTGAGGATGGGGCAGAAGAGAGGAGGAGAAAGTGGCAAACGGAGGTCATGGAGCGACGTGCAAAGTCGGATTGAGCAACGGGGTGGTGTGCGTTGTATTTATATGCTATTATGGTCGCTCTTGTACTTGAATACCTCATAGCCAGTTTAACGCAACTGAGGAACGAACGTGGACGAAGTTGACAAAATGATCGTGCGCTGGAACGCATTTATCAAGGTTGAAGGCAACACCGAGGGGGACCCCTAGTGCATGCCTATGGATGATGCGTCATTCTCCACTCATGGACTAGTGTCAGGAAGGCCAGTGTGCTGTCTTCGCCATGTTGGCTTTCGCACGTGATTGCAAGCGTCTGTCGCTGATCGTGGGATCGTGGGTGGAAACTCGTGACACAAGCACTTTCAAGTTGTTTATGCGCTTCGTCTGCACTCGTTGGCGGCGCTCGTTGGCAGACCGAGCGCTGTACGCTATACAATTAATAGCCTCTTGCGCATGCTTGTCATGTGTGGATGACTGAACAAGCTTTCTCTCCATGCGAAGGCTCGGTAATGCATGGTGATGTATACCACCAGAAAGCATCCAACAGACGGCCGATCAAGCTGAGTGAGACAAGCCGAGCCAGAGTGAGACCGAGACATGTCCTCGGCGATTTGGTAAACGTAACACATCACAATCACTGGTTTATGTACCAAGGAAACAACAGGAGCGCTGCCTCACATCGTCAGCACGATAGGATTTCGCAAGCCAACCACAAAAAAACGACGTCGCGAGCTCTTTCGTTTATCGGAGCGCGGAAAGACTGAGGTAGCGGGTGTCCAGCTTTGGTGCTCCCTTGCTTGGCCTTCGGGTTGACATGCATGGTTCAAGGCTTCGCATTGTCGTCCTGCCTTGGCATCCGAATCTGTACCTAGGTGACATTCCTCCACAAGAAACGAATTTGCGCGCATACGGAGGCAGGCAGTATCTACCTAGGCACCTCTGATGGATGTGAAAGCATCTTCGGCGGGCCTCCTCATGGGCCCGGAAATATCGGATATACCTTGTTTGCACGGACTATTCACACGTGTGAGTCGCATCCGTTGTGTTCCTGTTGTCCAATGAAAATCGTTCGCTTCAACAATCATCTGCTGAGAAGAGGACGGTCGAAACTGCAACTGAAACGGCAACGTGCGTATCTCTTCCCCATCGAAACGGACGCGAAGGGTGGACGTGATTCAACGAATGCCGCGATTCCCCGAGAAATTCGCATTGAGGCACCATTCGACTCATGTAGGGGTAAGGGCGGAAGTGAATTGAGGGTATCGGGTGGGCAAAGTGGCCGTCTGGTGGCCTTCACTCACCCAACCACAACCAAACACTTCAAATACGTTGGCCCACCCCCGACATACATATCTCCCCACGTCAAGAAGAGATGCCCTGACATCCTTCAGGAACCGAACGGCTCAACCCTATTTGCACGCTGGCACTTCTTCATTTCATCGCAATGTCGACCGACAAGATTACGTTCTTGCTCAACTGGGCCGCCAACGCTTATCACGCGCCGCTTTACCTTGCGCAAAAACTCAACTTTTTCGCCGATGAAGGGGTCAAGGTCGCTCTCCTCGAGCCATCGGACCCGTCGGATGTGACGGGTATGTGTACTTGGCACTCAAAACGCTCGCTGTTCAAACGTGCGACTGACCACCCACAACTTGAGGTAGAGATCATCGGCAGCGGCAAGATTGACCTTGGTCTCAAGGCCATGATCCACACCATTGCGGCCAAGGCTCGTGGCTTCAATGTCACTTCGATTGGCACACTGCTTGACGTGCGTTTTGTTCCTGCTACTCTTTTCCTGTCGTTGGATCTTGAGGCTAACATAAATCCAATTGTGCGACCCCGTCCTTTGTTGCAGGAACCATTCACGGGCGTCCTGTACATCAAGTCTGCGGGAAAAATCACGGAAGATTTTACGTCGTTGCGCGGCAAGCGAATTGGATACGTCGGCGAGTTTGGCAAGATCATCATTGACGAGCTTACCCGCCACTATGGCATGGCACCGGAAGACTACACTGGTGCGCCATTGCGAGCACACTGCCCCTGTGCTTTGCTTTGTCCTGACGTGTTCCTGTTCCTGCACAGCCGTGCGCGTGGGGATGAATGTCGCCGATGCCATCAAGCGGGGTGTGATCGATGCAGGCGTCGGGCTTGAGAACATTCAACAAGTCGAGCTCGAGGAATGGTCCAAGCAGCAAGGCCGCGGTCGCGACGACGTGGGCATGCTTCGCATTGATGAGCTTGCTGACTTGGGATGCTGCTGCTTCTGGTTCGTTGCGATTCACCTCTGGAAGCGCATTTTGCAAGCTCGACAGGTACCTAACCCATTCTCATGCGGGATAGCTCGGTTCTCTACATCGGCAACGATGAATTTATCAAGAACAACCCCGCCAAGGTCCGCTCGTTTATGCGTGCCGTTAAACGTGCGACCGACTTTGTCCTGGCTGAGCCTGATCGCGCGTGGACGATGTACACGGAGATGAAGCCGGCCCTCAACGATGAACTCAACCGCAAGATGTTTGATCGCTCGCTTGTGTACATGTCTCGTACGCTTGAGAACGTCCAACGGGACTGGAACAAGGTGACTGGGTACTCCAAGCGTTTGGGAATCGTTGCGCAAGACTTTAAGCAAAACTGCACCAACTTGTACTTGCCGGGTGACGTACCGGCCATGGATGCTGAGGCTGATGTTGGGTGCGGCTGCTCCAATGTTCCTCGTGCCGAGCGTTGAGGTGAAACGAAGGGATGTCGTTGTCGGTGTGTTCTCAACCCGATGTTGAATGTCAAGTGCAAAAGCTGGGATTGAACGAATGCATGTGGATTTCCGGGAGCGTGCCATTTGTCTATATATCAATATTGCATGCAAACTTTTTGAAAGCTATCTCTGTGTTGGGCTTGTCCCATTGTTTTCGGATCGAAATAAATAAATATTATCGACATGATGTGCTGACCAGGCAGGCCATCGCCATCGTGACAAGAACGGCAAGCTCCAGTTTATCTGTCGATCATGGTGGCTGCGGCGTCATGCACAGCTGTGGTGTGATTTTTCGCTGTGGAGTGCAACTACAACTGAAAAGAGACATGACGATGCATACCAATGTAAGTAAGTCATCACTCAGAGCATTGCGACAAGTCCCTCATTGCAAGACGTGAAGCGATATCAACTCGCTTTTTTGGACGCCGCCGTCCATTCGCCAACACTTGGACAATATCACGCGACCGTTGTCGGTGACTGGCTCCATCATGTCAACGCCGGATTTATTCACTTCCATACCTGATTCGGACAAGGGTATAGCTCATCAGTTCTTGGTTGATTCAATCATTCCCTCGTCTCTTATTGACTCGACTCCTTCATGCCACCCCCCATCCCCGGCGACATTGCAGACGAGTTGGCGAGGAACCCTCGACTCCGACGATACGCACAAGCTGTCGACAAGGTCCTTGTGTCATTTGATTCCATTGTTGAATGGCCCGATATCGTAACGTTCCTGTCCAAGCTCGGAAAGGTCTGCGGGTACAAATAAACACATTCCCATTCCTCAACACATCCTGACAACTTTTCCCGCTCTCCTTTCTGGCGTGTCGAACGTCATAGACAGTCCAAGGCCACCCAGAGTTCCCCACCATTCCCGCCAAGTTTACCATTGCCAAGCGCCTGGCTCAATGCCTCAATCCCAATCTTCCAGCCGGCGTTCATCAAAAGGCTTTGGAGACTTTCGTCATCATTTTCGAAGCCATTGGGGTACGACTTTCGCAATCATTGCCCGTTGATGCAATAGCTTGCATTCTGACACCACATTTTTTCCCTCTTTGTGCGGTTCATTCCTCGTAGCCAGGCAATTTGGCGCGCGACTCACATATTTGGCTCTACGGCTTGTTTCCGTACTTTGCCCATGCGCCAATGTCAGTCAAGGTTCGCACCAATTGTCTTGCCCAAACATCATTACTACAATTGGACTAATCACAGTCGACCGCACAGCCTTTGCTCTTGTCTTTGGTCGACATTCATCTCCTGCCATTGCGTCTACAGTTACACCCAATCCTCCGCAGTCTGCTCATGGCCCTCTTACCTGGGCTGGAGGAGGAGGATAACGAGCATTTTGATGCGGTCTGTTTGCTTGCAGTCCACTCCTGCTCTGAAAAGGTTCCGCGCTCACTCTTGCGTCAACTTTCTGTTCAGTAGCACCTCGCCCTCATGGATCGGCTTCAGCAGCAAGTGGAGGGAGATCACTTTTTCAGTGCTCTCTGGTCCATTGTCGCAAGCTCCCCGCAAACTCGTCGAACTGCCCTCGTCTACCTTATTCGCCGGGTAGCGACCCTTCGTGGATCGCCTGAACAAATCACGATCGCACTCGCAACATGCTTTGTCGATAAAAACCTCCTCGTTCAGCGCTTGGCCCTTGATTTGCTGGTGGCCCGATTTCCGGTTCATCGAATGTATGCAAGCTTTCATGCTCATCCCTGGAAATGAAGTGATTTACTCACCTGTTTATGTGTCTTCCATCTTTAGCAAAGCGGAGTTTGGCCAACCCGACGTGGTTTATTTAACCGGAGAAGCTCTCAAAGTCGTCCTTCGCCGTGACATGTCGTTGAATCGTCGTTTACATGCTTGGCTCCTTGGTATGTCGTGTCGTGCTTTGATGTGGACGAATCTTGTCATTGATTACCTTCCCATCCACGGCCCAGGCGACGATGACCACTATTTCCAACAAATTGTGCGGTCTACGCTCGCAAGTACACTTTTGCATTACATCTCCAACTCGGAGCCAATTTGCCTCGTTCGCACCGTCAAGATCATGATTTCTTTGTTGGACAAGGAGGAAATTGCCATTAGCATGCTGCAGGATACACTGGGCGACGTTCTCCGAGCCTTTTCGTCGCATTCCCAGAGTCAACCGAACAATGCGCCTGATGACGACGTCCGTGCCACATTCTGCATGTTTCTGGACATGTTGGACCCCATTCACGTTTGGCGCGAGCTTGTCGCTTTGATTGGACAAGACGGTTTCGAGGTACAATTGATTTTTTTGTTGTTGGTGTTGTAGTTTCCTCCACAAGTTTACCTGGCGTTTCTTACACATTTTGAAAACATTGTCTTATTGCAGGCGTGCCGTCAGCTTGAATTTCACATTTCCAACGTTCCCCTAGGCGATGAGGAGGAAGTATACCAGTTACATCTTCCCCTCGCGTGCATTCGGCTGCTTCAGCTCATCACGAGCCGTTCAAACCAATCGCACCAACAACTCCTGCATTCTGTCGTTGTGCTTCTCGGCAAACTTGCGACACAAGCTTCATTCAGCCACGCTTTAGCTGAGCCCGTTCCTGCGTGTCCCGATTCCACCTTCATTGCCGAATTTTACAGCGGACAACAATCACTTCCTGTGAACCATGTCCCGCTCGTGTGGTTTGTTTCTTTGACCGAGGAGCTTATTTACGGTTTGATTGCTCCTCAATGTACCTCAGGATCGAGCGACACCGTCGACATTCTCCGTCAGTGTGTTCAAATCGTCTCGACTCTTGGAGGGCAACCGGGCTCCCACGATAAACTCGTTTCCCTCGTCTTCGCATGTACTGAAATCGACATCCTTGTCCCGCTGCTCAAGTTTGCCCTTCTATTGCCGTCCGAAGCCCTTGCACCGTGCGCTACCCGCTTACTCCGCCACATCTTTGACTGTTTTCGCCCCCGCGGCGATGCCTTTGACGTCGAAACGGTCCGAGTCTTCTGGTTGCTGCTTGACCGATTCCCGTCCTGCTTTCGCCAGTTCATTGCAATCCTCAATGAGGCTGTGGAGACGCCGGATGGTTATGATGCTTTTGGTGTGGTTTGGAAACATTCCCAAAATCGGCCAACCCTTCATTCATCGCTGTGCGAGCCTCTCTTCACAATCCTCCAGTCTCTCCAGCGTCCTGGTTCACGGCTTCACGCAGAGCGATGGGTCCGCAGTTATCTGTCGTCGTACATCGAGTGCGTCCCTGGAACAATTGACAACCACATGCGGCTTACATCAGTCACATCAACTGATTGACACCCGGCTCGCGCAGTGTATTACGTCTTGTATGTAGCTTGTTGTCGGATCCACTCACCTTTCGCGAGCCACTATCGTTACCAATTGATGCGGAAGTGTTTGCGTACCATGGTGCGGTTGACCTAGCCCTCATGGACTTTGCATTCCGCACCCTTTATGTTGTCTTCAGCCTGGCTGGCAGTCAGCTCGTTGATACGCTGACCAAACCAGCAACACTGGACGCAACAACCTCCTTTGGCGAACTTATCGTGACCGCGTGCTGCAACGTCCTCGAAACAGTCCACGAAACGGATCAAGCAGGAAACGGTGCTCTTCATTCCAGTGCATGTGATTGCCTCGTTCGCGTACTCGAGTCAAATTGCCCCATCTCGCATTCGTTGTTCGTTCGTGTTCAAGACAGCCTCTGCACTAGTCTGCGCATAGCACAATTGCACGCGCAACATGATTTGCAAGCAAGCCTCTTGGTTGCTGCTCTCATTCTCTTCCGTGGAATCGGTTCTGTGCAATCCGCAATGCGGCGTGGGACTCTCTTGGGATCAAATTTTGCGCTTGCGTTGCTCGACTCGGACCGTCCGTCTTCGCCTTCGCCTTCATCATCAACATTGCGAAGTTGCTCGCCCCCACCGTCACAAGTACCCGTATCGCTGCAGCTTGCACTTCAGAGTGCCCTTTCAGCTCGTTCTTGCCGACCTGTGCTTGACAATTACATCGAATGCTGCATGCTCTTAGTTGACAAGCTAGGCGCATTTGTCGAGACGTTGCACACCATACTCATCGACCAGCTCCGCAAATCGATCTTCAACGATCGAGATGAAATGTCAACTCTTGCCTTCCTTCGAGCCCTGCAGTTTCTCTTCTCGCGCGCATTTGGCACGCGCGACAAGGACGATTTGGCACAAACAGATGGGCCAAGAACTGCAAATTTGTCGGAAAGCTCGGGCGGACTAAGCTCAATTTCAACTTATGTTACTGGTGTATTTTCGCCGACAGCTTCGACTGCTCAGCCTGCTTTTGTGGCCCCTTCGCATTGGCTTTTACCGATTGTTGTTGGAAAGCTCCCGGACGTATGTTGACCAAGTGTGCCTGGTCAGCTCATGTCACCATCACCAAGCTAACTGCTTTCCCCGCGGCGGTAGGTCGTTGCCCTCATGTTTGACGTCGAAAAGGAGCAGAAAAGAGCGACTACCCACCCTGTTGCAAATCTGTTCACTCGCACCTCTGTCCGTCTACAACGTCTCGCCGCGCTCGCGATACGCTCCCGCCAAGGCGACTGGGTCGATGCGTGTATCCTACAAGCAAGGACCTACCCAACCACCGTCGAATGGATGACCCTTCAGGTCAAGGTGAGCCAGCTTGATTTGGCCGTGTTCTTGACGTCGGCCATGACAAATGTGTTGCGGAGAGTCACCAATGGCCCAAAGGACAACATCATCTTGCCAGTGTTCGTTCTTCCCACTCTGACGCCTCACGGCAGGCGCCGCGCCGCAGGACTGACCGATGCATCATGACATTCAATGAACAGACCACCAGCGAGCTCTCTTCCGATTATCGCGGCACTTGTCACAAAGTGCAACGTTGATTTCGCTTCGACGTGGCCACAAGTGCAACTTTTTCTCCGAGATTATCTCAACCTCCATCCAAGCTCGGTTGCTCCCGAGGTAGTTGTCATCGCCTCAAAGTATGCCGAGGAGCTGATCGACGCCGATCGAAAAGTTGCAAAAGACGCAATCGACACATTTCTCCGAATGCTTGACTCGTTCAATGTCACTCTGGTTTCCTTTGTTTTCCAAGCGGATGACTTGCAACGACGAGGTACGATGATTCTCAAGGGTTTCGAAGACGCAATCAAGTCACTTACGACAAATGTCATCGAAACTATCGATAGGCCTCACGCCCGATTCGGCAGTTTCTGCCGTGACCAAGGACGTCACGGATGCGCTCCTGGCAGTGTGCAAGGAAGTCGTCATCCCATCCGTCCGAAAAGTCATCAAGGACACGGATCGCGCAAGCGCCGTGTTTTCAAATATTGTGCATTACCTTGTCCAGCCAATTTTCCGTCAAACGCAGCACCCATGTTACAACGGAGTCCTCCAGCTCATGCAGGAGATTGCACAGGTTCCCTCGAGTGCTCGGACATGGCGTCGCGAGGTTTGGGATCATTTCATGGATCACCGATTCTTTCCTGTACCCTTGGTTTCGTTCCCTTCGTGGTCTGACCTGCTTGCTCGCTACGCACACGAGGCCGATCGCATCAACGAAGTTCTCAACCGCATCGCTCCAGCATCCTCCGGAACATTGTTTGGATCTCGCGAGCAAGAAATCATGACGCGCTGTCAGCTTGTGCGTCGCGTCAGCGTCTTACTGTGGTGCAGCGACAGCGACCGGCACATCGCAGCTGTCCCAGTACTGCAGGAAAAGGTGATGGATTTATTTGGGCTTCAGCACTCGGACATGAACTACGAGCTCTTCCTGCTCGCGCGCGTGTTGATTTTGCGGTTCTCGGATATGCACTTGACCAACATGTGGGCAATCTTGGTCGGCGAGATGATGCGAATTCTCGATCTCCACGCGCCGGATTTCGCATCATCGAATGAGGTCAATCCTTCACGAGAAGCCATCATTTCCGTCACCGCCGTGTGCAAGCTGTTGGATCTTGTCACGGCGATGCAGCATTCCGATTTTCAAATGTGCGTGGGCGTAACTGACCTGCTTCGACGAATCCCCATGTTTCCTGCTCACCTTCTTCACGCTCATTGTATTTTTTTTTCATCAGTTATCTCCCCGTCTTTGTGGGCGAGGGCCCCTCGCTAGGTTTGTTGGGCGGCGTGTGTTCGTGGGATGAAGCCCGCCGTTCAACGTCAAATTTGGACATTGGTGAACAGCAACGCACGAGACAGCTGGATCTTTTACTCGGCGATAACATCGGCCCATCGCAGGCAGAGCTCGGTCGCTTCGCAGTCAACTTCATCGGCCGTAGCAGGCACATTGGCTCCCGGCGTACATCGCATGTGACACCAAATTTGAGTGCTGGCGTTGTCCCTGATCTCGTTTCATCCTTACAACACAGGTGATAGACTGTAACCCTTATGCTGTTTCATGTCACATTACTATGTAAGCTAAACGGTTCATACTATACAACACCGCTTGCTCCCAGCACGAACAATTTCATACAAGTATATACAAAGAGTATGAGCGGTTGTGGGTGTGGGTGAGTCACTTGTCAGAACGGCGCAGCTGCTCCAATCGAGCCTGTAAGGCGGCATCATCATCCATTGCTGCCGTACCACCACCTGATGATGCTGCTGTTGAGGCAGCCACGCCGCCACCGGCGCCTTCGGCCAAGGCAACTCGACCCGAAGGAACTTTCTTGGAACTCGCTTCGAGAGAAATGTTGGGCGTATCGGCCAGCTGGAAATCAACACGCTACAAGTCAGATGTAGGCAATGACGAGCCAACTGCGATAAAGAATGGAGTACCCGCTGATCCAAGTCAATGCCAATCTCGTCCAACACCTTCATGACGATCTCCTCCTCTTGCTCCTCGTCCTCTGCATCCTCCATGACGTCGTCAATCGCATCATTCATGAGCTCCTCCTTCATGTCCATCATCTCCGCCTCCTTCTCAAACTCCATCATGATTTTGGTGATTTGCGGCAAGTTGACTTGACGGTTCATGGACCGCATGGCCTTGGTAACGCCCTTCATGGCCTCGGCCATAGCTTGATTACTTTGCATCGTCTGAGTTTGGAACGAGTTTGGAACAGACATAGATGGTCAGTGTCCGGCCGGCTGGCAGGTTAATGAAAGGGATTCAAAGTGGCATGGTCAGCGTACTTGAATGCGCAGCCCGACAGCTTGCAGCTGCGTACGCATTTGGTAAAACTTTTGGACGTAGCGGCGCGTCCTAACGAGATCCTTGGCCATGACTCGGGTCGCGCCCATTTGACCAGAGCGAGCAGACTTTTTGATGTCCGCGATGAGCTTCTTTTCTTGCTGTTCCAGCTTTGCTTTTTCGCGATCAAGGTCCCGGATGGCCCTTTGAAGGGCACGCTGATGCTGCCGCAGCATCTCGGCGGGGGTCTTGCGCTGACCGAAGAGAAAGTCCATCATCGTGTAATGAATTGAAAGCCGTTGGTTGTTGAGGGGTGAGAAAGCGACGGCGACACAAAGTGACCCAATTAATTGATTTGAGCAATACGGCGGAGAAGATTGCGAAGGGTTTATTGTTTCATTGTACCTGAGCTCAATACAGCATATGCCTGTTCGTTGTTCCTTGGCCAAGACATTTGGACAGATGATGATCGGCGGCACGATATTGGCGCCACTCGGTCGCAGCCCGAGCGTTCACAGCAGGTGTACCCCTGGTTCACAGCATCTCCCTGCACATAAGACTTGGGATGGACTGTATTTCGGGGACGGAGTGTGTTACATCAACGATGGGAAAAAGAAGGGACAGGAAACGGATTGAGAGCATGAAAAATACAACTCTCGAGGAACCACCTCAACACATCGCTTAGACTGTAAATGTTTCCCGAATCAACATGCTCAACGCCTCAGCAATAGCGACAGCAAGTTCGCGCCGTGGGAATGACCTGACTTCAAGGTGACATGACTAGAGGAATACAAATGGAGTTGTCGGTGAGTATTGCATAATTTACTCGAGGGGGATTCTTTTTGCGTACCATCTGGTTCGGATTGACCTTCGCCTCCAAAAGAGCAAACATTGGTCCGGCCGACTGAGTGAGTACAACCTTTGCGCTCGCACTGAGTGTCATTGGGCCGGTACTGACCGGGTCGACAATTCCCCAACGCATTTGCTGCAAGGTAGCACGGAGCCATTCCAAGGAAATAGGCTGTCTGGTTGAGTCGACCCGCACCTTTTCCGTCATTTGAGCTGTGCGGTTCCATTGCCCCAAGAATTGCTCGGCGTTGGCTTGAATCGGCTCAGTAAAGTAGGTTGGCCACACAGGCAAACGAAGCACCAGTTTCACCGGGCGAGAGGAGGAGATGTTCCCGTAGCAAAGATGAGCAACTACCGGAGCGTTGGGAACACCTTGGTAGGTACATGTAATGCCAACCCGCTCTTGTGTGCCGCCCGACACATTGCGCGAGGGTTCGCTTGATCTTGTGAGAATGTCCGGCGGCGCTTCAATGGTGACAGACAGTCCTTCCAAAGGCATGGACGATTTGTTGCCGATATAGAGCATGATATTGACGGCACCCGGGCCAACTTGCGGTCCGACGTCAACAACGGCTCCCAACTGAATGACCGAGTCTTGATAAAGAATGCCATCTCGCGCTTGAAGGAAGCGGGCGAGATACCGCGTATCTGCGCAGATTACCGAGCTTGCTCCTTGAACGTCCCCCTGGACAGAGGATGGCGCGGGCTCGTCCAGATTCAGCAGGTCTTGGTTGATGGGAGATGAGGAGCGACCGTCTGGTTGCCGTTCCCCTGTTTGGGAATGTGCCGCTGGGGTTGCCGGTGAAGAGTTTGGGGCCCCTGGACGACCGCTTCCACGCTTTGCACGTTCACGTTCGGCCAGACGCGTCTCCAACGCTGACCCGCGGTCGTTGTATGCAGGCATTTGATCACACACGGTCAGTAACACCGCCTCTGGTTCGCGAAGTAAGGAGAGGTATTCCCATGACCGCTCGGCGAGCTCGATGTCGAGATCTTGCAAATGGGCACTGAGAACCATTTCAAAGAGTGGACGGATCTCGGGGAAGAGATTGACCAGCTTGACATAGGACGTAAGGATGAGGCACTTTGTCGGCGTCGAAGCGTAAACGTAATGCCGATGAACGGCTTGAAAAATATCGGCCGGAGCAACAGCCTCTGGTCCATCTCCTCCACACAAAACATCGGCACGTTCTCCCAAGAGGTAGACGCTGAGTTGCAATAAGCGATCGGGGCATGACGGTGATTGAATGTGCGCGAAAGCGGTGCGCATCAGCGGGGCTGATTGGTCCGACGTCAACAACGAGAACCTCTGGACCATCCGATGCCACACGTCTTCTGACGCAAAATCACTGGCTTTGACGAGAACTTCGCACATGGTTTCAAAATACCAATTGAACGATGGAAAAACTTTTCCGCCAGGATAGCTATGCGCAAGACCAAAACTTCCTTCATTGACGGTTCACTGGTGCTGAGCAAACGAACGAGCTCGGTCACAATACCCGGTCCATTGTTGGGCGTAGCCATCCGATACAGAACATCGAGAGCCTGCTGGCGGACAGACACATCTCGGTCACGGCAAGCCCCGACAATCGACGCTTCTTGATCCTGCATTCCTGGCAACGCAATGCCCAAGTTGAGAATGGTAGCATAAGCGTCCAGGGTCAAGTAACGGGCGTTGAGATCTTTGGCGGTGAGAAATCGGGCGAGCAATTTGGTCGCTTCCATGAGAAATGTTGATGTGGGTTCATAGCGCCATTGCAAAGCAAGACGAAGCGCCTCGAAGAAAACTGCGTTTTGGGCGTTGGCTTGCTGAGGATTCTTCGGTTGATCTGCACAACCACTGGCGATAGCATTGAGTACGCTGGAAATGGAATCTTTGTCACCTGCAGTGGACGGTGCATCAAAGAGCTGAAGAAGGCGGAGAAGCTTAATCTGGAGCCAGGGTGCCGGAATCTTATAGTACGTATCGTTGGCGCCGAAAGATCGAAAAAGAATAATCTGGGAAAGACGCTCTGCTGCCTTGTGAACGGCGGCCAACCAGGTGTTTGGATTCTCGGCTGCAAGGGTGTGGATCAAGGAGGTGACAGAGGTAGCTACGCCAAAGTCCGAATGACCAATGAGTGGGACAATGCGTTCGGCCCATTCTTCGGGCTGAAAGCAGGATGGATGTTTGCGATAAAGCTTGAGAAGGCACAGAGCGGCCTTTTTCTTGACAAACGGAGACGACGTGGCTGCCGTGAGCTTCTTGAACACGTCTTGTCCAAGGGTTTCTGCAAGAGTCGCACCGCCAATATTGGCAATAGCTGAAAGCACGAGGGAGTTGACCGTATCGTTTTCAAGGTCGAGGTCCTTTTTGAACGAGTTGATGACCAAATGGACAGTATCTGAGTTCTCGTTGAAAAGCAAAGTTACAGCCAAGTAACCAATGTGCTTTTCTTTGTACTTTGCGGACGCGAGCAGGTTGGCGGCCTCGACGTGACCGAAATCGACTCGGTACCCAAGGATGTACATGTACAGCAGCTTGCAGACATATTTCTTGCGATCATAGCCGGTCATGTTACCATCTTTAAACTTTTGACGGATGTGGCCGAGCTCTTTGTTGATACGCTTTTCCTCGGCATCGCGGGACCGACCTGAAGAGTGAGTAAGAGAGGTTGGCGAGGCACCTCGTTAACGGATCTACGTGATCAAGCGGGAGTTACTCATCCGAGAAGGTCGTACGAACATGCGCGTATGTCGGAGATGAAAGCATGAAGGCCCTTCATTTCGGCCGACGAAGTGGAATTTTTGGACATTGTCGCACGTGAAGAGATGTGGGAACGCTGATCGTGTGTGGAGAACGCGGCGGCAGAAGACAATGGACTATGACAGCCTGTGGTCGTGATGGAGAAGCCAAGCCAAAGCTCGAGGACAGCGGGCAAGCTGAATGCATAAAGTGGGAGTGCTTTTATCTCGTGATAATCATTCTCCTCGGTCAAGCCAGTGGTCAGGCCGCCGTGGAAGAAGAACTCCTGGTGAAAGCTGTAGACTTCATGATGTACGACACGCAAGTGGGAGTCCTTGACAGGACAAGACACGGCTGTCGATGCATGCCTGCCGATCGTTCTTGGTTGGCATATGATATCCTGCAAAATTGTGGCCCGTTGTTGTGGCCTTGGGTGGCCTTAGTGGCCATTGGAACTGAGAAGGACGCCAAATCCAATGCATGGTCCCACGTAAGAATTTATGCATACTTCAGGCAAAGTATAGTGCCCATTTTCTTTTGCCATTTCCCACAGCCACAACATTCACAACCACAAACAACACAAACAACCATATGCCACACCAGCTCCCCCTCATCTTGCAGCCAATGCCATCAACTGGTTTCCTGGCCACATGCGCAAAGGCCTGCGCGATGTACAATCCCGACTGCGTCTCGTCGATGTCATTATTGAATGTCGCGATGCCCGTGTGCCCCTTTCCGCTGTGAATCCACACTTTGAGAGGCTCGTTGTCCGCTCCAACAAGCCCCATTTCATTTTGCTCAATAAGGCAGACTTGGCGCACCCTCCGACTACGGCCGCATTTTGCGCCCACATTGCATCCCGAGCTCAAGTGCCAACCAAGGTGTTCCCAACTTCGTTGCAATCTGCCGCGTCGCTAAAGCCCATCATTTCCACACTAAAAGGTACGCTGGTTCTGTGCTTATTGCCTCGAGCACTCGTGAAAGGCCCCTTTCAGCGTCCATCTCAGGGTTAAATCCTTGGGCATGCTCGTCCGACATGTCGTGATCTGCTCACGTCCAACTCGTCTCCCCACGAAACGCAGACCTCGCGCGCAAGGATCCTCTTCGCCAGCCGTCTATTACCGCAATGGTCATCGGAACACCCAATGTCGGGAAATCCACGTTGTTGAACTCGCTTCGCAGCATGGCCTCGGGACGGAAAAAGGCGGCCACCACTGGTGGGCAGCCTGGCGTCACTCGATCGTTATCAAACACCCCCATTATCCTCATTGACGATCCTCGAGTTTACGTCCTGGATTCTCCTGGTATCATTGACCCCGCTCAGCGTGACCCAGAGCTGATTTTCCGCCTCGCTTTGACGGGTGGTATCCGTGATCACGTTGCAGGAGAAGTCAATCTTGCAGACTACTTAGTGTTTGCGTTACGTGTCCGCCGGCAAGAAGGATTGCTGAGCTATTTTGGCCTGCCCAAAGAGGCTGTTGATCCGCATGGGACGGGATGGTCTTTCGATTCCATACTTGACTTCGTTGCCACTCGCATTGGTGCTCTCGATAAGGGTGGGCGGCCCAACCACCAACGTGCCGCCTTGTTTATGGTGACAGCGTTCCGACAAGGCAAATTGGGTGCTTGTACATTAGACGACCTGCCCCTTGACTTTCCAACCTCTTCCTTGTGATCCTTGGCAGACATATTCAAGTACAAAAGCGTTGTGTATTATTGTCCGAATACCAAGACGAAGCACTTGTACTCTACCTTCCCTCACGTCACTTCCACTGCGAATTGAGCTGCTTGCGGCGCACCTATCATAATTGAAAAGAGAAAACCGAGGGGAGTGTCTCGACTGGCAGTGAGTATACGAAGATTGAAAATGCGAAACTGGTCATCTTGCCCCAACATACCAATTCATTCGCAACCACACAGGCAACCCCCAATCCAATGCATGTCATAATCAACGTTCGTTTCGCAAAAGTATCCGACAACTGGTCAAACGTCCCAGATGGTGTCACACGTGTGCAAAACACGTCAAAACCGTAGGCGCACACAACAGATGTCGACTCGAGATCGGTTGATTTGCTCAACAACTTGTCGCTAACAACAAAGCGTTCGTGGCTGAGCAAATTGCGGTCATCCATTCCCGTTGGCAACATGTGCGAGTATGGCAGAATCCCGGACTCGCCAGCGTCCGATTCGCTTGTCGAAGCTCGTAGAGCATCCAAAAAACGGCGGGAAATGGTTCCGACAGACCGCGATGTGGTGTACAGGACATCGGGAACTGTTACGCCGTTCCTTGTCTTTGAGACGGAAAGACTCGTAATCGTGTCACGAAGGGGTAGTGCGAATGAGGCTACGTGCAATACAGGAGGTAGATCTGCCAGCGTGCCAAACTGACCGATTGCTTCGGAATCACCCTCAAGCATTTCGATGACAGAGGCAGTCCAGCCTGCGGGGCCAGAGTGGCCCTGGTTCCAATAAACGACGAGTGCCCAATGCTCTACCCGAAGAATGTGGATGGGTTGAGAGAAATCAACATCCGGCTGCGCGAAATGGCCCACCAAGCGCCCGTTTGCGGCATCCACGAGTTGCACACGCAAAACGGTGCCATCGATTTGCGTGGCAATTGCTAAAATGTTGCCATTCAAGACCTTGTACTTGACCGAGCGATCACTCATGACGCGGCCGGCCGAGGCAACTTTGGTCTTGTGCGGAATCCCGATGGAGACGATTCGGTCACCGTGCAGGGTGAGATTGAATGTGGACACGTAAACATTGCTCTTGGGCGAGACTTGATATCCTTGCATGGTGGTCCCTCGAATACGGTACTTGTAAACAACAGGCCGCTTGATATCTGAAGCTTTGCCATCGTGAATGGCGTTGCCGGTCACAGCAGTCGAGGGTGCATCTTTGCCCGTAAACGGATCAATAACCCAGGAGCCCTCATGCGCGGACACAAGCACAACTGCAGGGTCGCTGCCAGTCGTTGGCCGAAGAAGCTTTGCGCCTACCAGCTCGCGTGACAGGTAACGAGTCCACAAAACAGCCCCCGTCTCCGAATCCATGCCAACAAGCGCATTACTGCCCGTCACGAGGAAAATGACCTTCTTGAATCCAAAATTGCGTGCGTCCGAACCTGTGATGTCAATCACATTGCCGTTGGCCAAGCGAGACGCGACTTCAACGAGTGATGAGATATGACTCGCCCAACGGTCGAGCCACCGAGTAACCAAATCAGCGCCCACTTCCTCGTCTTCCCATGACTTGCGCTCGGGATAATCCACAAGAAACGCTGCACGAACCGAGCTCAAGGATTCGTAGCGGGTCCAAACGCGTACACCATCGACAATATGATGCACATTCCCGTCTTCGGTCACAAGCAAAAGCGAAGACTCGCGAGTCGTGGAAGCAAAAGCATTTGCAACGGGAACACCGCCAGTTTCGATGCTGTATAGAGTGTCCGTGGATGTGTCAACCGTGCCATCGGTAGAAACCACGCGAGCGGGGTAGACGACAATGATGCGTTTGTTGGATGGAGATACGGATACGGAAAGTGCCTTGTGCCCCTGATAAACGGGAACTTGCTTCTTGGGCTCGAGATGGACGACCAAGGTGGTTGAATCACTGTCGATTTGCACATAACACGAGTTGGGAATAGGGGTGAACGTGAAATCGCCCTTGCCCAAGCGCTGCTCGATGAGGACAGTCGTGGGGACGAGGATGGGCTCTCCAGAATGTGGAAGCAAGTAGAAGTTGACCTGTTCTCCGGCGTGTACGACGACCCACGTGTTCACAGTGCAGCCCCCAATCACGGCACCACGCACATCTGAACCGGAAGCGAGAGTTGTTTGCTTCATTTCTGCATGACCTGCATGACCAAACTGGGCTTCAAGCAAAATGATTGAGTGGTGTTCCACCCCCAAAACCAGGAGACGGGACGACGACCATTTAATGCCTTGGACGATTGCGTTCGTGGTCCAAGATTCGGAGCGAAGCGAGCCCGCATAGCTAACATCGTCCTGAAACAAATGAACACGGTTGCCAACACGAAAGGCAAACATTGAATCGGGCCCGCACGCCAATTCGGACTGAGTGGGGCGCGCCACGAGGGGATCGATCAAGGCGTGAGAAGCGAGAGCGCCAGTCATTGGGTCCCAAGTCTGGACCGTGATCCCGATCGAAGAATGAGTTGCGGAAATGAAGCCTGTACGCAGGAACTTGCGGTGGTAAGATGTATGCATCAGGATCTGCATAACGCCCATGCCAAAACATCGTACGGTTGTTGCACATTCCACTCTCGAGGAGAGACTGGGACACAGGGATTGCATGGCGCCAAACTAAACGAGACAAAAGTATCCTTGGCGTGTGAGGGCACATAATTCGAGAGCGGACTGAAAAACATATGCCTGTCGCCTATGTACTGACCTAGGCCTGGGCCAAACGTTGAGTCTGTGGTCACCGCCCCAAAAGCGCGTTCGGATTGGAGGATCAGAAGAGAGTCATTTTGAATCCATGCCACTTGTTCGGGCTCCCCCAAGGATTCATAGTGCCAATCGAGCGATCCAGCTTGATCCCGGTAAAGGGCGACAGTGGGCAAAACTGCCGTAAGAAGGACGCCAAGGATGACGGCGAATGTTGTGGTCCGCCAGATGGAGAGGGACGCAGCTAAACGATAATCTTTGCGTTGCATGATGGCACTGCGAGACGAACTGTGAGGACGGGGCGATGTAACTTCACAGAGTCATGCTTCATGGGACGTGTTATTCATGGTAATCCATTGCAGTGCCAGAAATCGGCGTCGGCCGCCGATAATTCATATTGCGACCTTTCTGCTGTCTGCTTTCAAGGTTCGATCTGCAGCTGATCGAACCGGATCGACGGACTCTGAATCTTGGCGTTCAGGAGACAAAGAGAGGGTGTGGTCACTGGTCAGTTTATGTGGAGCTGACTAGCAGAATAATGTTTCATGTATTGCCTCAACGGCATCGTCGCATCGCACCTAGCAATCACTAAGCAATCGCAATGAAAAAGCTTGAAAATCAAGTTGCTGGCCACGATTCCCTTCTGGTCCTTGACAATGGCACCCTCGCCAAGCCTTGCCCGGCCAAGGAGCGCCAGTTTTACGTGGACGCGATCGCTGCCAAGTCTCCCATGCTCACTTTCATGCCTGCTTACCTTGGCGATATCGATCCCGCCGCAGATGCACTGGGGCACATTCGTATGGATCGACCTATGCCCTTTATCATCAAACTGTCCAACCTTCTTGAAGGTATTAAGACCCCGAGTGTCATGGACCTCAAGATGGGCACACAGCTTCACGAGGATGACGCTCCCGAAGCAAAGCGCGATCATATGATTCAACTTTCTCAATCGACCACCAATGGCTCAGTCGGCTTACGGGTGAGTGGGATGCGCCTATACAACCCCAAAGATCAATCTTTTGTTGCATACGACAAGTCTTTTGGCAAATCACTCAATGCATCCACCATTTGTCTCGCGTTTCTCGAGTTTACAAAGTTCGTTGCCTGTGCAAACAATCGATTGGCACTCCTGCACTCAATCCACGGCCAGCTTTCAACCTTCCTCAAGCATGCAGATAGTCTGGATGGCAAGTTTATTGGGACTTCTCTTTTCCTCGTGTTTGACCAAGAAATGGCAGATGGCGCAGACACTGGTGGCGCGTTCCGTTTGCATTGGATTGATTTTGCCCACTCTGAATACTCTCGTGGGGCAGCTAAAAGGGATCAGCAGTTTTTGTTTGGTGTTCAGAATGCAATCAAGGCTGTGCAGGATGCCATGGGTCAACTTGTGAATTAGGTCCCTGGGCTGCACTTCACATGACTTTTTTTTAAGTCTTCCTTGCTGCTGTGCGTGTGTTACTGCCTATTTTATTGTGTCTTCCATGCAGTGCTTCATTTTTTGGGATTATGATTCAATGTAAAGGCAATTCACTAGCATGTAGTGTGTTTGCACCAATATTGGCTGCACCAGCCATTTCACCTGTTAAGCCCTGGGGGGTGTAAAATCACAATGGCTTTCAGTGCTGGAACACCCTTCATGAACACCCTTGCACCCTGGCAACAGTGGTATTACAATTGCCACAACAGCACTATTCTTGCCCGAATGGCAGCATTGCTTCCTCAACAGTGGTGATCACAGATTTTTACCACTGTTTGTGATTGAAGGATCAAATGATGTTGGTGTTTGCTCATGCACTTGTTGCACCCAGACTGTCTGCATGCCTTTTTTTTCCAATTGCTACTGCATGCATTAAGACATGAAACCAACAAAGGAGGCTCAGGAACAAGAAACAAGAGCAACTAGGCTGGTTGCTTAAGCACCCATGAATGGAGGCACAGGCAAGCAAGAGAAGGCAGGCGAGTGGCAGTAGGGGTCAAGAATGACCAGACTGTCTGCATGGCTCAGCAGCATGTGTAGTCAATTTTGCTGTATTTTATAAGAAAAATAAATTAAACTCAGTCAATTGCACTTGTAATGACGTTCAAGGACACACAACCACACAACACAGTTACTTGGATGATGGGGGAAGGAACTTGGGAAGTATTGTGCGTTGACATAGGCATCCACAGGTGGGTCATGCAGTGCTTGCCTTGAGAGGACCAAGCTGTAGTCAGTTTTGCTTTGTGTTGCTGCTTCCCTTGACTGGCTGCACTTTTGCCCAAAGTTGTTGCAAGTGTATGACAACGCTCATTTGGTTGGCATTGTGGATGCCTATTTATTTTCATTTTTTTTTTTTTTTTTTTTTTTTTTGAATCTCTACTACATGTATTATGCAAATGACATTACCAACACAAAAGCTTGCCAAAAGAGGTCAAAAGCAGGAAGGGAATATGTCAATACACCCACCACAAGGGTGGCACAAGCAAGTAAAAGGAAGGCAAGCAAGTGGTAGCAGGAGCCATTTAAGGCCTTGAGCGCGAGAGAAGGGACGTGGGAGGGGGAGGGAGAAAGGAGAGGGGGAAAAGGGAGGGGAGAAACACAAAACAACTCAACGACGGCTGGCGGCACGGCACACTGCATCCACCTTCTCGTCCATCCCGTCAAGCCGCTCCCATACATCATCCATGTCCATTGACAGCTTCTTGAGCGTGTCCTCCACAGCTACGGGCAGCTGCAAAGGGCGCGCACTTTCAGCCGCCGCCTGATCAAGCCTGGAGCCCAAGGCCTTGAAGTCTGCTGAAAGCCCCCGGACTGAGACAGCCGTTGACTCTTGGCGCCTATTTATTTTCATACAAGCAGCCTATGTACTGAGGGAGATAGACCATTGATACACAAAGACACAAGCTCATACACACAAACACACAACTCCTTGGACTTGGCACTTGGGTACTTGCTTGGGGCCTTGGACCTTTGGCTTGATTCCGGTCTTATACAACCACCAACAGAGGGTGGGCAAAGCAAGAATGCAAGCAATGCAGGTGCAGGGGCTGGGTGTCATGACCATGCGTGACAGGTGTGTTTGGGGTGTTTGGAGTTGGAGTTACTGTTCAGAGTTGTTCACCTTCAATGCTGATTGTATTGTGTCCTCTTTGCAAGACAACGCTTTATACATCTCCTTCTACAGTCTACCGCTCTATGCATTGCCTCCTTCTGTCCCTGGCCTCCCAGCCCCTGCACCTGCATTGCTTGCATTCTTGCTTTGCCCACCCTCTGTTGGTGGTTGTACAAGACCGGAATCAAGCCAAAGGTCCAAGGCCCCAAGCAAGTACCCAAGTGCCAAGTCCAAGGAGTCGTGTGTTTGTGTGTATGAGCTTGTGTCTTTGTGTATCAATGGTCTATCTCCCTCAGTACATAGGCTGCTTGTATGAAAATAAATAGGCATCCACAATGCCAACCAAATGAGCGTTGTCATACACTTGCAACAACTTTGGGCAAAAGTGCAGCCAGTCAAGGGAAGCAGCAACACAAAGCAAAACTGACTACAGCTTGGTCCTCTCAAGGCAAGCACTGCATGACCCACCTGTGGATGCCTATGTCAACGCACAATACTTCCCAAGTTCCTTCCCCCATCATCCAAGTAACTGTGTTGTGTGGTTGTGTGTCCTTGAACGTCATTACAAGTGCAATTGACTGAGTTTAATTTATTTTTCTTATAAAATACAGCAAAATTGACTACACATGCTGCTGAGCCATGCAGACAGTCTGGTCATTCTTGACCCCTACTGCCACTCGCCTGCCTTCTCTTGCTTGCCTGTGCCTCCATTCATGGGTGCTTAAGCAACCAGCCTAGTTGCTCTTGTTTCTTGTTCCTGAGCCTCCTTTGTTGGTTTCATGTCTTAATGCATGCAGTAGCGATTTGAAAAAAAAAAAAAAAAAAAAAAAACTATCTTGTCCACCTCCATTTGGGAGTCGAGGCCCTGGTCCACCAATGTGTGTGGTTGCTTTAGCCAAGCCAAGCATCAAGTTAACAAGCACCCATCATTTTTTTTTTTTTTTAAAATACAACCATCTTTGCATTTAGCGGAGACACAAGTATTTACACAAGTAACATAGACTCACACACACCTCCTACACACAACTCCCAAGGACTTGATGCATAATGGGTGCTTGTTAACGTGATGCTTGGCTTGGCTAAAGCAACCACACACATTTTGGTGGACCAGGGCCTCGACTCACAAATGGAGGTGGACAAGATAGATGGAGGGCCAAGCAACTTGAGTGGGGTTCGAACCCACAACCTTCGTCTTGCAAGACGGAAGTGTTACCACTGTGCCAAAACCACTGGCAACAAGCACCCATCAAGTGCATCAAGTCCTTGGGAGTTGTGTGTAGGTGGTGTGTGTGAGTCTATGTTACTTGTGAAAATACTCGTGTCTCCACTAAATGCAAAGATGGTTGTACTTAAAAAAAGAAATAGGGAAGGTTACATCATATGCGCAGAGGCAGCAGTTGGAGAAAGCAAGGGGACAAAAACAGAATGTGTACCTGACTGTACCCTGACACGGGTAGCAAAGCGTTGCTGTGAGTGTCCAAACCCAAATCTGGGGGTTGAGAGCCCTGGGAAGGTGCCGTCGAACCACCATTTGCCAAAGGAAACCGGTGCATGCGTGGCTGATAAGGAGCCAACAAGGGGTGGGCAGCCAGCGTGGCACTTGTGGATGTAATGTGCAGCAACGAGCGCAAGGTGCATGGGCGGCTCCTGGGCCACTGGGACGCATGCCTCCCGACAGTGGGGACATTGACAGGGCTGCCGGGCCGCAAGCGGGTCTTCTGGCATGCGCCGCTCAATCGGTCCTATGAGCCTGCAACGCTCCTTCCACAGCACAGCTTGGATGGTTGTGGAAGCAATTGAGACAATTTGCGCGAGGATAGATACGAGGTTGGGAAATTGTTGTCGTAGGCGCACTTCGACTACGCATGCTGCAGTTGCCTGTAATTTTGCTGGATCCATTAGCCGCTCGACGAGTGTCTTTGCTGCCGCTTGGTGTGCCGTCATCCTGCAACGCCGTAGCAGCTCCACAACTTATTCGTGCACATCCAATCGGCACGTCCAGAGTATGTTGGCAAGTGTGCGACACCTGAGCCAATGCTGTTGATTGTAGAGAACACAGCAGAGCACACAATTTGGGGACGGCACCCGTTCTGGCCAATACTTGTGGAGTTGAGCGCAAATTGGCAGACAACTCGTCAAAACCTTGACGCAGAACGACCGAGCATCTGCTCTACATCTGCTTGCCACTCGACCGAGGACGGGCTCTGTCGCATTGATGCAGGTCAATTCAGCACGCCACTAGTGTTCACCAACCACGTTCAGCTGGTGCTCATGGCAACCCAGCATATGGACAAGTGCGTGGGCAAGCCCCTTGGTCCGGGCCTCCTCACATTGCTCTAGCAAGGCATGTACCACACGCTTCGCCAGGCTCTGTTCAACTGGTTTGCGGCTGCGATCAAGGCCCACAAGCAACGCAACAAGCCTGTGCACGTCTGGTCGGTCACAAAGCTCTTCAACAAGGCCTTGGAGGGCGAATATTTTTCAGAGCGTGAGCGGGATACCGCGTGGCACGACTTGTTTGCTGCCCCTCAGCGCACGGCGGGGCCCAGCGCAGCCCGCGCCAAGGATGTCCGGCACAGCCGGTGCGGCTGGCCCCAGGGCGGGTGCGGCCCTGACCCAGCCACTGCTGATGCACGCCCAAAAGAACCTGTACTTTTGGGACCGTTGCTGGACCTGCTGGACGCGTGGCTGCGAGAACTCTCGTGGGCCCAGTGACTGTTCCTGCATCTTCACAGCGCAGCACAAGAAAAAGATGTGCAACAAATGTGGCTGGCGCGGCGGCAATGTTTTTTTTTTTTTTTTTTGGATCACTACCACATGTATTGAAGCTGAAAACCAACATAGAAGTCTTGAAAGAAGGTACAAGAGCAGGAAGGTCACAGATCCAAGACACTCAACGGATGACAAGAGCAAGCAGAGAAAATGGCAAGCAATTGGTGGTAGGGGCACGTGGCCATGGGGACAACAGAGAGGGCAAGGTAGAGAAGAGAGAGAGAAAGAGAGAGAGAGAGAGAGAGAGAGAGAGAGAGAGAGAGAGAGAGAGAGAGAGAGAGAGAGAGAGAGAGAGAGAGAGAGAGAGAGAGAGAGAGAGGAGAAGAAGAAGAAGAAGAAGTAAGCAGACGGAAAGTAACAGGGTCTGAGGTCGACATTCAACCACACCACGGATGCACACAATGAACAACATGCAACAAAGAACCAAGACAGTTCGAAGTCAAACAAAGGGAAGCAGAGCCAACACAACGGTGAGCATACAAGGACAAGGGAAGGTTACGCCATACGCGCAGAGGTAGAAGTTGGAGAGAGCAAGGGGACAAAAACAGAATGTGTACCCGACTGTACCCCGACACGGGTAGCAAAGCGTTGCTGTGAGTGTCCAAACCCAAACCTGGGGGTTGAGAGCCCTGGGAAGGTGCTGTGGAACCATCATTCGCCAAAGGAAACTCGTGCATGCGAGGCTGATGAGGGGCCAACGAGGGGTGGGCAGCCAGCGTGGCACTCGTAGATGTAATGTGCGGCAACAAGCGCAAGGTGCATGTGCGGCTGCTGGGCCACTGGGGCGCGTGCCTCCTGACAGTGGGGACATTGACAGGGCTGCCGGGCCGCAAGCGGGTTTTCTGGCATGTGTCGCTCGATTGGTCCGACGAGCCTGCAACGCTCCTTCCACAGCACAGCTTGGATGGTTGTGGAAGCAATTGAGACAATTCGCGCGAGGATAGATACGAGGTTGGGAAACTGTTGTCGCAGGCGCACCTCGACTACGCATGCTGCAGTTGCCAAGTGGTTTTGGCACAGTGGTAACACTCCCGCCTTGCAAGGCGAAGGTTGTGGGTTCGAACCCCACCCAAGTCGCTTGGTCCTCCCAAGACAAGCATCGCATGGCCCTCCTGTGGTCATGCCTATGTCAAAGCACAAGACATCCCAAGTTCCCTTCCCATCTTCCAAGCAATTGTGTCGTGTGTGGTTGTGTGCTTGAATGTCATTATAAGTGTAATTGTCTGAGGTTAAATTTTAAAAAAAACGCATGCTGCAGTTGCCTGTAATTTTGCTGGATCCATTACCCGCTCGACGAGTGTCTTTGCTGCCGCTTGGTGTGCCGTCATCCTGCGGCGCCGTAGCAGCTCCACAACTTGTTCGTGCACATCCAATCGGCATGTCCAGAGTATGTTGGCAAGTGTGCGACACCTGAGCCAATGCCGCTGATCGTCGAGAGCACCGCAGAGCACACAATTTGGGGACGGCACCCGCTCTGGCCAATATTTGTGGAGTTGAGGGCGAGTTGGCAGGCGACTCGTCAAAACCTTGACGCGGAACGTGACTGATGCGTCGTCGGCATTGTCTCGCTCAACGTTGCACTTTCAAACAACAATGGCCGACCTGACAGATCAGCAAATCGACGATATCAGTGCCCTTGAGCCCCACGCCATCCTTGAATGGCTTCAATTGGCAGGCGACGCTGCCAGTGAGCGCTTCTTCGAGCGTCAAGCCATCAAGCTCACCAACACCAAATTTGTGACGCCCAACTCCATGGTTCTGCTGTGGGCCAAGCAGTGCTTTGCCAGGCAGCAACAGCAACTAGAGGAGCAGCAAGACCAACTTGAGCGCGACTACAAGGCTGACCCCACGATTGATGTGGATGCCCGCGTCAAACCCTTGGAGCGAGGCGTCTCGTGCTACCAGAAGTACCTCAACAAGCTCGCTCCGATCCTTGAGCAGCTCGCCGCCAAAGGCAAAGCCCGCGACCCATTCACTGTGCCGCCCAACAAGGGTGCCGACAAAGAAGCAACCAACAACCCGCTGGTGTACATGCCAGCTGCATCGCCGTCTTGGTTGGCGATGCGAAATCTGGTGATATTTAAATATACCGCAAGATCGGCGAAGATCGTGGCTGGAATGGCCAGGTTGTCGAATATCTTCTCGGTGTAACCCACGCATGTGGCAGGGATTCGACAGCGTTGGGTTCTAGCTCCGAACAATGTTCGAGATTATCCGTGATTTTCCATTATCTTGTGAGATCGGTCGGCTGTGATTCCAGGCCATTGGCATTTGACTTCAAGTCAACAGCAATCTGACTCAGTCAGAGTTTGAAGCGTTTATAGTTATTTAATACAACGAGTACCATATGAAAGCATCCTTCATGATCTGGAACACCTAGGGGTTGGCATGACTATTAGACACAGTCTGGCCCGTTTGGGCCAGGTTGAATGTGAACTTTGGACAGGAGTTGAAAGAACGCAGCGAGGTGTGGGCGAGCAATGAGGTGGAGTAGTGCATCAGTCAAATCGACATGCACAAATGCATATTCGTGTCCATGACCATCCCACAACTTTGCGTTTGCATCAGTAAAAGAAAGAAGCTGTGGTGCGCAAGCTTGTTGCGGATCGTGTGTAGCACAACTAGCAGGGGCTTTGGGCAAATTGACGGGTCAAGTTCCGGATGCTGGGCAAAGAGCTGCCAGTGAACATAATGTGTCAGGGAACATCGTGTGTAAATAGATGGTGGTGCGTCACAGTGAGACAACATGAAGAGCAAGCTACAGACCTGGTCGAGCCGATTCTCGCAATAATCCGCCACATCGTTTGCTTGCGCATCCGAAAGATCTGTTCCGAGAAGGGATTGGAGTGCAAACAGATACGATCTTCTGAGTCGAGTGGAAACGGAGGATTGGACTTGAGGTTGATATTGGTCAGAGCAGGATCAGGAGTCGGGTGCAGATGGATGGGACAAGGAGGCACAATGGTTGGCGAAACATGTTTGCCGATTGGAAGCACCATTGGCAGATTGGAAGCGACGGTGGAAGGTTTGAAGGGCAGCGAGCGCCGGGTCGATGAAAAGATGCAAGAGCAAAACCAGCTTCTTGGATCGCTTTTGTCGGTGGTCGAATCACTGGCCAAGGGCGACAATGGCGCGGCCATGGAGGCGGCAGTCGCTATTCGGAAGAACATGGAGGCAACTACACAGGCCAAGAGGACGGAGGAGACGAGATGGAGGTCGATCAAGAACCGGTGGCCAGGCGGCGACCACAAACCCGGCCGCACGAGGACGTTTCACAGTCACCAACAGATCGAGGCAGGAACAATCGTCAGAAGACAATCGACATGACGGACGTCAAGCAAGCGGAGACGAGCAAGGTTGACAGGGAAAGAACACCCATGCCATCAACGGACTCTGCAAGAGCCCACTGCCCGCTGACAGCCGGTCAGTCCGAGCCAAGCACGGACAGTGGCACACAAAACGCAGGAACTGACAGCCCCAACCCACAATGATGCCAACGACACCCACGACTACAGCCAGCCAAGGACAAAACCACGCTCGAGCGATTCATTTTCATTCAAGACAACCCACAAGATCAAGGGCGAATACTAACCAGAATTATCGGACAAACATTCTTGTGGCAAATGTAGGGGGTTCACAGGCAAACGACCGTCTCATCGCAACACTTAACCATGCAGCAGAAAGCGGAGTGGGTATTGTAATAACAACGGAAACAAAACTCTCACACAAATCGTCCCGAGCACTTGATTGCCGCATGTTGAGCCAGGAGTGGATCGTGCACCTCGCGCATGACCAAGACAAACCCCAAGGATCAGGTGCTCTTGTCGCCGTTGAACCGGCGCTTGCCCGTCACACTTGCCACTGGGCCCGATATGGCGGCTACGTTGTTGCGTTCAGCATCCAGGGGCGGTACCAGTACAGATTGCGTGTTGTTGGAGTCTATGCGCCGCCGCAAGACGCCGATGCCAGAGCGGTGGTACTAGAGGCGCTGAAACAGGAGACAGAACGTTCGAATCGCACGGGCGATTTGCTGTTGGTGGCAGGTGATATGAACGAGCGGGATGATGCGCCGAGCCGGCCGATTGAAAGGTTCTGCCTGGAAAACGGTTTGGTGGACGTGGCTCTACACCGTGACGCAAACGGCCCAACACATGTCGCCGGTGGCCGGCTGGATCGCATCTACGCATCGCCGGGATTCCTGCACGATGTACACGCCTTACTTGTGCAACCAGCCAGTGGCTTTGACCACTCCCGCCTCCTGCTACTGTCATCACTGGCAGTCCGTTTGGACCGTAGCATTGCCCGCGCACAAGCAGAAGCCCGCCGAGCGGCAGCCCGATACGTCCTTGACACCGAAAAACTGACACCACAATCCTGGGCCAAGTACAGCAGCCGGGTGATCAACGATCTCGGCTTGACTCTGGCCGACGATGACACGTTTCCGTCATGGGTCGAAGCAGACGCAGTCCAAGCAGCAAGCACCCAGCCCGAAATCGATATTCTCGACTCATCAATCCCGGTTCGGACCCGGTGGGAGAAATTCCACAGAGTAGCCGCGCAAGCATTGGAAACGGAGCTGCCAAGACGCAAACGCGGACCGGCACCAAGGCCAATCACGCCCTGCGACCGAATCAGGACAAGTCGGACGCTTGCGTGGCGCTCATGGCACTAGATAAATTGTTGCGCAACCCGGAAGCGACGGTGAATGACGACGAGCGACGACGAATTGAGGCGGTGCTGCCCGGAGTGGTGCTCCCGCTGGGTAATGTTGCGCTCATGGACGCACGGGCCCGTCTGGCGGAGCGAGTAATGCAAGAGGCGGGCCGACGACGCCGCGAGGTCATAGATAAAGCAGTCAAAAGGCGGGTAGAGCGCTTTGCGACGAATCTGGGGTCCGTGGTGAGCTCGGTTCTGGACTGGCAACGGCCGGCGAGTTGCGTCAATTGTATCTTCGATGGGGACGAGCTGGTACTGGAGCCAAACGCCGTCAAGCAGGGTGTAGCAAGTGCGGTATCGGCCAACTTCGACTTTCAACAACCAGGTGACCCGCTCAATGCGTCAAATCCGATACGGCAAGCTTGCCAACCGCTGCAACATGTGGCGGCAGCAGTCTGGGACGGCGTCGAGCGTGAGATCTCTGAGGTGGACGTCGCAGGAGCGCTCAACCGGGTGAACCTGGACAAAGCGCCAGGAGAATCGCAACTTGGGTACCGCCACTATGCAGCACTAGGTACGGTGGGACACAAGGTACTTGCGCGACTGTTCACTGATATGTACCAGGAAGGTTGGACCCCCGACGAGTGGCGCCACGGTGTCATATTCCTCACGCCGAAGAAACCCGAAGGGTATACAGGCGACGTCAACAACATGCGGCCAATCACGTTGCTCGAGTGCGCGTCCAAACTCTTCAACTCGATTGTGTGGAACCGCATCCAATCGGCAGCCGCAAAGCACAAGGTACTACGAGGTGCAAGGTTCTCGGCGCTTAGAGGTACGGACACGAGGCTACCAGTGGACGTGTTACACGGTTTAGTGGCGCAGGCACAAGCGGCAGACTCGGATCAGGCGTTGTGGGCGTACTCGGAAGACAAGTCGAAAGCCTTCGACACGGTCCCGCACCGACTTGTACGACTGGCACTTGAGCGCCTACGGTTGCCAGACCGATTCGTCGACTTTTACTGCCGCAACTTCTTGCAAGATCGTACAGCCTCGGTCATCACAGCCTTTGGCAAGACCGACAAGTTCAACCTTCACCGAGGCATACCGCAAGGTGCCGTCGAGTCGCCGTTCCTCTGGAACGCGTTCTACGACATTTTGTTGTGCGCGGTCGAGGATGCCTGCGAGGGCGTGAATCTCGAAGTGCGAGTGCCGAAGGTCGACGTGGGGTCGCGGGTGGGCGACTCGGAGGTGGTGGCAACGCGAAAGTACGTCGCGATTGGGTACATTGACGACGCCATCTTCTTCGCCAAGACGCGAGAGGAACTGCAGCGAGTGGTTGATCTGGTGGACGAGTTCAACGAATTGGCTCGCATCAAGGCAAATGGAAGCAAAGGATTCGTGCCGGCTTTCAACGCTCGCGATGGTGGGGCAGGCACAGTAATGTCGCAAGAGTGGCGGTGCCCAGGTGAGCGCAGGAGACGTGCGCTGATACCTGGGTGTCTTCATTGATGGTGCAGGGCCAAGGAAAGCGACCGAAAGAGCAATGCTCAGCTCAGTCACTGGCGCCCTCAACGTGCTGCGGTCAAAGCGCATTCCGGCGCAGATTGCCACCTACATGATCAACGCAGTCATTGTTCCATCGGCGGCCTACCGTGCCTGCGGTTTCGTTCCTTCTCCCTCGTTTCTTGACCGTCTGACGCTAAACTACGCAATGCACTCAGACATGTAGCTCGCCTCCCATCCAACACTCCAGCCTCGGTGCTGTACGATGAGTCTACGTACGGCCTGAAATCAATCGCACGTGCCTTGCTCTCTTCGAAGGCCTCTTGGCTCAGGTTTTGCCTGTCTCAGCCAACAACAAGTGAACACTTCCACGTGGCTTGCGCCCAGGTTGCTCAAGCCCAGCGTGCTCTGCACTGGTGGACCTCCCCGCTGGCATACCCACCATCGAGCATCCGCTCCCAGGTCGCCCAGAGAACCCCATCACCTGTCATCAACCTCCTGCCCCTTTTCTCGCAATCGTTTTTGTCCATCCACCTGTCGGTCGCGCTGATCCGTTTCTTGTCTCACCCTCTGACGACATCCCCCTTGAGTCAGTTATTCCTTTCGACGTTTTGCACATTCTCAGACCCCACCTGCTCAGCTCTCGTGTTTTTTCCCTTTCCCCTCTGATCTCTACCATTTGTTTTTACAACCAAGACAGCACCACGACCCAGTTTCCAAACGCCGTAGCATCCACTTGTCGCCTCCTTGCACCCCGGTGCCGAAGAAATTGGCGTGTTTTTCACGCGCTCCAACGACTCGTCGATTGCGTCGCCACGCGGTGCGCATCGCTCGGTCGCACGCTCCACCCGCTCACCGCGCCGCGCCATGTCAGGCAACCGTACTACCACGTCGGCCAGCTTTTCTTCTGGGAGAGCGAAGGCGCCGTAGTCTTTGGCCTCTGCGCCGATGTCGACTGCCGAAGTGACCCCAACGACACAATCCTTTTATTGCGACACCTCCGGCCATGCCGCTGCCCACTGGCCCACCAAGTAGCGCCCGAGCCTGGCTGCACCCTGCTACACCTCTGCCTCGATTGCGACGACCTGCTCCAATGCAGATTTGCGCACGACCGCCTCAACAGACCAGACTGCACCACCGCAGTACTGCTTTCGCTCGCCCGGCCAGTCTCCGCTCTTCAATCAGTAGATCGACGGGATGGCCCAGTAGCCTTTTTGGTCCACGCTCCAGATTCTGCCCACCCACACCTATGCCCATATGTCCAGCTGCTGCGAGAACCAGTGGTTGGCGATCCCAACCGCGACGTGTCAGACTCTGAGGACCGCTCAAGCGACAGCGATGATGACGACCCACTACATGCCAGCGAGCCGGCTATTTTCGAGTACCCGCCAACGTCGAATCGTGGCCCGTTCACGCGGGCAACGCGGAAGGTGCTTGATTGTTGGACCGATGGCTCACTCCAGCCTGCCACCAGCGCCTCGGTAACGCTCATGGGCTTTGGCGCACACTGCCCCGCACTTGGCATTGAGCTTTTTGGCCGCCTCCCCGCGGCACCAGCCAGCTCGACTCGTGCTGACCTTTACGCTGTCTGCACGCTCGCTGCGTACCTGCCTCCAAGTTCTCGCGCCCGCGTCCACTCTGACCCTGCAGCAGCGTGTCTCCTTGTCACCACTACACTCTCGGAACCCACCACAATCACCGCCAAAATGCGCTCGCCGCCCACGCTGCTCGATCTCCTCCTTGTTTTGAGGGCAATTGTGCGCCACCGCAACCTGAGCATCACCATAGTCAAGGTCAAAGGCCACTCAGGAGACCGCAACAACGACAAGGCTGATCAGCTTGCGTTGCGGGCGGGCATCTGCGCCTCGGGCGTGCAGGTTTAGCAAGGAATTCCTCGCAGAGATCGACTTTGGCGCACTGTTGCAGCTTGGACACTTGCCAGTGTACACCAGCCTTGGCAAGGCGCTCCAGGCGGCATCTCGGGCAGAAGCAAGGGTGCAGCTCGCAAGCCATGTGTACAAGCTCGTCCCGGAGCCCGACATGCTCATATTTGCAAAGGCCATTCGCAGTGGCCGCAAGCCCGCCGCGCATGTTGCATCATTCTCCCTTGACTCTTTGGTCACTTTCCGCGTCAAGGTGCTCACGGGACGGCTCCCAACGCTTGCCCAATTGCACATGTACTGGCCAGATCGCGCCCCGTCACCGCTCTGCACGCTGTGTGGCTCTTTGGATGACCAGCAGCATTGGGTGGTGTGTCCAAGGCTGGCTGACGAGCGGTGGGAGCTTGGCGTGGCGGCCCACGAGTGCGTTGAGCAACTTTTGCCAGGCGCTGACACGACTCTCGCAGTCCAGGCAAGAAGTGGGCTTGCCCACTTGTTGCACCCAAGTCGCCTGCGCGCAACAGCGGCGTGTGTAGTAGACTTGGCACTACGCAGGAGGTTCCCCGGACTTGCATCCCAGCTCCCGCGGATTGTGGCAAGTGTTTCGTTGCTCATCTGGTGCACGGTGTGGAAGCCCCGGTGTGAGAAGGTTGGCTCGATTGCTCCACCAGGCCAAGACAACCAAGGCGCGACCAATTGCCTCTGCCAAGTATGCACGACCAAAGGTCAACAACAACGTCAAGTAGCGGCACCTGTGTCTGCAGCTGAAATTGCATGCCACTTCACACACGAGTTGGCTGTTGGTGCTCCACCCCTCCTTGGTGCTGCCCAAGACGACATCAGGCCGCATCCTTGGGCATTCTGGCATCACCTTGGTGCCATGCCAGGCCTGACACAACCGCTATTCGGACTTCAGCCATCAACAAAGCGTTTTGTAAACCGGGTTGTGGTGCGCAGCTTGTCTGGGCCCCACACGACTTTTGTTCCTGTCCTCTCCCTGCCACAAACCTAGCCCCCCGACAGTCACCCCGCCTGCCTCACTCCCTCTTCTGAACTTCCGTTGGAAAATGAAAACCACCGCAAAAAAAAAAAAAAAAAAAAAAAAAAAAAAAGATCGGATGTCTCACATGGACTGTTTGTTTCCCCCGCTCCCCTGCATCGATTGTCATACGCCCGTGCCTCGACCCCCCCCCCCAACCTGCACTCTTGATGCTGCCTTTGCCCTCACCTTGATTTCTTGCCCTTACCACCATTGGCTTTCATACTCTTCCTTCTCCCCTCCCCCTCCCCCCCCCACTGTTGCCAACCGCTCCTTCCATTGTGTTGTGTGCCTGTTGCTGCCTCTGGCAGGTGTATTCTGAGTGTCTGTTTGAATTATCCACCCTTTCCCTTCCTCTTTGGGTGTTTTTTTTTTTTTTAAATCACTATTACATGTATTATGCTGGACATAATCAACACTTTTTCCTCTTTGGGTGTTCAAATCTGATATGATTTCATAAATACATGCAACGTGGTTGACAAAAAAAAAAAAAAAATTACCAATTGCTTGCACTCTATCCTACTTGCTTTTGCCATTTCTATGGGTGTATTTGGACCTCTATCCTTCCTGCTTCTGTACGTTCACAAAGCGCTAAGTGTTGGTTACGTCTGTTATAATACATGTAATAGCGATTCAAAAAAAAAAAAAAAAAAAAACTCAAGACAAGCATGGCATGTCCCTCTGTGGTCATGCCTATGTCAAAGTGCAAGACTTCCCAACTGAAGTTCCCTCCCTCCTCCATCAAGTGATTGTGTTCCCCACACAACATTTGTTCCTGTCCTCTCCCTGCTGCAAACTTAGCCCCCTGGACATCAACCTGGCTGCCTCACTTCCTTTGGAAAACACAATCACAACAAAATAAAAACGCTGATTTTACGTATTTTTTTATATTTCACCTCAGACAATTACACTTTTTTCTTTTTGTTTTTAAAAATACAACCATCTTTGCATTTAGCGGAGACACAAGTATTTACACAAGTAATTTTTTTCAATCGCTACTGCATGCATTAAGACATGAAACCAACAAATTACACAAGTAACATAAACTCCCACACACCACCTACACACAACTCCCAAGGACTTGATGCACTTGATGGGTGCTTGTTAGCTTGATGCTTGGCTTGGCTAAAGCAACCACACACATTGGTGGACCAGGGCCTCGACTCGCAAATGGAGGTGGACAAGATAGATGGAGGGCCAAGCAACTTGAGTGGGGTTCGAACCCACAACCTTTGTCTTGCAAGACGGGAGTGTTACCACTGTGCGAAAACCACCGGCTGTGCCAAAACCACTGGCTGTGCCAAAACCACTGGCTGCAAGACGAAGGTTGTGGGTTCGAACCCCACTCAAGTTGCTTGGCCCTCCATCTATCTTGTCCACCTCCATTTGCGAGTCAAGGCCCTGGTCCACCAATGTGTGTGGTTGCTTTAGCCAAGCCAAGCATCAAGCTAACAAGCACCCATCAAGTGCATCAAGTCCTTGGGAGTTGTGTGTAGGTGGTGTGTGGGAGTCTATGTTACTTGTGTTAATACTTGTGTCTCCGCTGAATGTAAAGATGGTTGTATTTTTATAAAAAAAAACAACATCACCCCCTCCCAGCGGTAGCAATACTCTGGAGGTGAAGAACACTTCGAATCACAAATCAAACTGGCGACCAAGCATGACGCAACGCGTCTTCCTCTTTGGTTCCGACTCAGGCTTGCCCACTTTCGTCTTGCCTGGTGTTGGCAATGGACAGAACTTGGCATCTTGAGTCTTTTTTTTTAAATCGCTACTACATGTATTTGACTTTAACCAACACAAATCCTGGCCAAAAGAGGGACAGCAGGAAGGGAGGAGTACAAACACACCCACCACAATGGGTGGCGCAGGCAAGCAAGGGGGAGGCAGGCAAACGGTAGTAGGGGTCATTTAAGACCTGAGGGGGGGGGGACAAGGAAGAGCGGGGGGGGGGGGGGAGCAACAAACACAACAACTAAGACTTGTTGAGGGTAAGGCCAGGGTATGCAATGGAACCCTGTGCCTTGGCCTGGTGGGCCCAACTCTTCTCCCGCGCAGCCGCCAAGCGTTCCTCAAAGTCGTCGTACAAGCGAAGCTTGTCCAAAGCAACGTTGAGATCCACCTTGACGATGGCGAGGTCACGGTTGACCCGCATGGACCGCTCAGAGGTCTTGGTCCGGTGGGCCGTCAGCTCAGCCACATCCTCCATTGTTGTCTCCAACGCTGGCTTGATGGACTCAGACATGAGCTCAAACTTTTTGGTGAGAGTCTCAAAGCGACAAGAGCCCCTCTACCGAACCAGCAAGGGATACCAAGCATTCCTCAATCCCCTCAACCTTTTTTTTTTAAATTTAACCTCAGACAATTGCACTTATATGACATTCAAGGACACACAACCACACAACACAATCACTTGATGGGAGGAGGGAGGGAACTTGGGAAGTCTTGTGCTTTGACATAGGCATGACCACAGAGGGACATGCGATGCTTGTCTTGAGAGGCCAGTGGTTTTTGGCATAGTGGCAACACTCCCGCCTTGCAAGGCGAAGGTCGTGGGTTCGAACCCCACCCAAGTCATCTGGTGCACATGTGGTTGCTTGGTCTCTGCTCCACATTGCCTCCTTCTGTCCCCTGGCCTCCTGGCCCCTGCACCTGCATTGCTTGTATTCTTGCTTTGCGCACCCTTTGTTGGTGGCTGTACAAGAACGAATCAAACCAAAGGTCCAAGGCCCCAAGCAAGTACCCAAGTGCCAAGTCCAAGGAGTTGTGTGTTTGTGTGTATGAGCTTGTGTCTTTGTGTATCAATGGTTAGATCTCCCTCAGTACATAGGTTGCTTGTATTTTAAAAAAAAAAAAAAAAATGCTTGTCTTGAGAGGGACCAAGCGACTTGGGTGGGGGTTTGAACCCACAACCTTCGCCTTGCAAGGCGGGAGTGTTACCACTATGCCAAAACCACTTGGCATCCCCTCAACCTCCTCTTTGGTTGCCGGACAATCTCTTCTCAAGACCATTTTTTTTTTAAAAATTTTACCTCAGGACATTGTACATATGGTGGACAATCCATGAACAAATACACAACACAAACTTGAAGCTTGGAGGGACTTGGACTTGGGTCTTGTACTTAACACAGGCGGGAACACAGAGGGACACGCGGTGCTTGCCGAGAGGGGGCTCAGATTGAAGTTGAGCAGCGGGATCCACCCCGGACGGCTTGGACCTGAAACAACTTGAATTTTAACTTGTGCTTGGCAACCAAACCAAATCCACACACAAGCGAGTGGCAAGGACTATAGAATCACTATCCAGAATCGCCCCTGTGGGGTTTGAACCCACGACCTCCACAGTGGACGCCGGGCGCCTTAACCACTGGGCCACGACAGCCCTTCTCAAGAACCATCAACCCGGGCAACAACCTGCTTCGACACGTCGATTGAACGCCATTAGCAGGGCCTCTTGATCGGCCATGAACTTGGCCATTTGTCCTTGCATGGCCATGATCTTGTCGGCCAAGTCACTCGATCTTGCCAACGCAAATCCTTGTCGAGGGTGTCAACCTTGTCGACAGCTTGCTTGGCAACATCAGCATAGCTGAGACCGCCACGTGTTGGCGCTGAGGCGCAAGAGCGAGACGAGGGAGGCAAGACCTTGGCAATGGCAGGCCTTGATGGGCAGGCCAGCTTGGGGCGCTCGCCACAGGAGTAGCAGAGCTTGGCCGAACCAGGGAAGAAACGCAACTCATGCCCGTTGGAGGCAAGCTCGCCAGGGCAACAGCAATCCATGGCATCTTGTTGGTCTCATACGCAAATGACACGCGAGAACGACCGAGCACGACTGTTGTCAAACCAAGAGCGCTCGACCCTTGGCAACCAGGGAACAAGTTGGCGCACGGCACTGTAGCCGCACAAGACTTGTACGACATGTCCTTGTCGGTGACTTGCTGGCCGGTCTTGCACATCGCCAACAACATGCAGGAACTGGCCGCAGAAAAAGCGAGGGGACTGGTCAATGGCAGACGCCATGTCTAGTTTGATTGTCAAAGATGGCCTTGTAGAATGAGATCCGTTGACAAGCTGCTCACCGGCAATGGCGGTTGACTTGTACTTGCGCTTGAGGTGCTCAAGGGCGGTATCTTGATTGACAGAGTGGGGGATGGGCCCTACCCAAGCCATGAACGGGACGCCGGGGCATCAACATCCATGGCGTTGGACATGGCGATTGTATTGTGGACATGGATAGGGGTTGTGGGGGGCTTGCTGAGTTGATTGCTTCAAGTTAAATGTCTTGGCTATGCATAGAGTTAACGGTGACTTGCACTGATTGGAGCGGCAGCTTGAGTCGCCCAGTACTTGACAATGATTTCCTCAGTATCAAACTGCGATGCGTGTTCCCATGTAGCATCCTTGAGTGGGTAGCCTGCCCACTTGATCAAGTACAAGTACGACTTGTCCTTGCACACGTTTTGTTAAATTTTCCCTCAGGAAAATTACACATATGATAGTGACTTTCAAGAACACACAATACAAACTTGGGGCTTGGGGGATGACACAGCGCTGCCGACGCATGTTTTGGGGTCAAACATGACAGAAACTTCGGGATGTTTCTACAGTGTTTCCCAGAATTTGTCGGGCCCGGTTTGCCCTTTGTTTCAATTCTTGCAAACATACATGTGGAATGTTTCTTGGCAAAACTTGACAAAACATGCCTCAGTAAAAGGTTCAAAAGCGAATTATCCGGTGCCATGTATGCCTCACGTTTGTCGAGTTTGTTGCGCGTTAAACCAGTTAAAAAAAACGCCAGCGGTATTGCGGGACGAATCCCACAATAGCGCAGATGAATTGCAAGCATGGACACAACACAAGGAAGCAAGGTTGGTGCAGCAGTGGATACATTGCAAGGTTCAAAGGAGCAACAAGCGACGAGGTGGGTAGAAGAAGATGAAACAAGAGTGCGACTGGGGTGGAACGTTGCGGGAGTGCGATGAAGTGACCATGGAACATCTGCGACAGAGTGGTAGTGAGGCAATGTGTGGTCAGTCCAGAGATTCTAGCGCGGTGACACGAGTGCGATGTGTGGGTCAGCGTCACCATCACGCACAATGAAGCAGCCAGTTGACAATGGGGCAAAGCTCTGTTCTTGGTGTTGGGTAGAGGTCAGACACGTGACGCAGTCATAAATGGCAAACGAACAACTGGAAATGTGCCATACGAGGGTGCAGAAAGACATAGGAGCAGAAGGAGACGAACCAAGACACATTCCACAATATCGGCGCAAAAAACAGGCGGGTGCATGTCGAATGAGAACGGCGAAGGAACAAGTCAGAGAGGGGCGGGTGGACGGCTCCAACGTGCTGTTAATCCCAGACCGTAAAGGTAAATGAAGTCAGTGGCGCTTCAGCATAATGGCCGCAGAATGGAGCGTACATGTGTTCAGTCGCGTCAGTGACTGCGGGCGGAAAACGGAGTGAGTTGAGGATTGGGCAGCTCGGGACGCGAAAACAGCGAGAGGCTAAATGGGTTGGAAAGACGGTGGGCGCCAATGTGTCGTGATGAATCAAAAGTACAACATGAGAGGAAGGCGAGCGAGGTATTGAGGCATGTGAACAGGTGCAACACGGGGGCGTGCTGCAGGAGTGGAAGAACGATAGAGCCTGAGGGATGCTCTGAAGGGAGGCAACAGCAGTGCAGTTAGCCGAGGCAATGAGGCGTGGGAGAGGGAGGAGAAGGGGGGAGAGTAGGAGTGAAGCTGGCAATAATCGGGCATGGTCAGCTGGTGGGGCCGTCTGGCGGCGATGCTGGGGAAAAGGACGCACAAAGAAAGCAAAAGTTACAGGGCAGTGGGAGATATAAGAATGGCCTTGTCGGCGTTGGCGGGAGTGTTGGCGGCTGAGGGCGACAGCTGTGGAAAGGAGTTGTTAACGACGAAAGGGCACAAAGCCGTCCTTTGATACGAGCTCGAGGGAGGGTAAGGTGCGCTTAGCTGCTCAGGTCGTGGCAAGAGGTCATGGGCTGCGGGGGCCATTGCTCTGCTTTTAAGTCCACTCTGTCAACTCAAGGTTCCGCCGATCGTCGCCGCGAATGGTGATTCTTTCACGCGGCTCTCGGCAAAAGGCAGGGAGGGCCTTGGATGCCTCGATCTTATGCTGGACGCGTGACAATGCGGACGTGTCGGGAAACCTAAGGAAACCATCAAGAAACCATCACGTGAACATTTCCTCACAAGTTTGTCGCCCACCAAACCTAGCTCGGCAGCGCTGTGTGAACTTGATCGTCTTGTGCTTTGACATAGCCAGGAACATGGGTGGAACTGAGGATGCTTGCCGAGAGGGGCTCAGATTTTTGAGTTGAGTGGGCGGGATCCACTCTGGCAGCTTGGACCTGAAACAACTGAAATGAAACTTGTGCTTGGCAACCAAACCAAATCCACACACAAGCGAGTGGCAAGGACTATAGAAACACTATACCAGAATCGCCGCCTGTGGGGTTCGAACCCACGACCTCCACAGTGGACGCCCGGCGCCTTAACCACTAGGCCACGACAGCCCTTGCAGAATGCACTTGTCTGATGCTTGACGAGGGTGTTGTGCCCCCTGACCACACTCTACTCCACTTGTGCCTTGACTGTGGCGATATGGTACCTGCCAACTGGCGCCAGCAAATTGTGACGTGCCCGACTGCCTTGTCACCATCCCACTTGCATACACGTACCCCATCTCGGCGAAGTCTCTCACAACGCGTCGGGATGGTGTAGACGCATATGTTGTCCTAGCACCTAACCGCGAACTGCCAGAGCATTGCCCATACATATCCAGCTTCTTCCCTGGGCGTATCCAAGATGACATGGATGTTGACAGTGACGATAGCGACGGCAATGACAATGACCACCCTCCAAGCTCAGTCTACTCAGTTCCACCTCTCGCCAACGTCACACAACTGCTCACGACGCACCATGACACAATTCTTGACTGCTGGACCAATGGCTCGTTGCAACCCGCTACAAATACGGCTGATGCTGTTATGGGACTCGGGCTCAGTGCCCCCAGCTCAATCAGGAAATCTTTGGCCGACTGCTGCCCGCTCTGACCAGCTCATCACGCCCCAAGGTTGCCGCTGTTCTCGCGATTGTTGACAAAACTTCCTGCTGGATCGCGTGCGCGTGTCCTTTCAGACTCGGCTGTTTGCTGTGCAAATCATTCCAATGTTTCTGGGCATGTCCGATGCTGAAGCGGTTGCGCCACGCCACCCATCGCCGTTTCACGACTTGTTACTCATCCTTCGCGCAATAGTCAAAGAACATGGTATTGTGCTAGAGCTCGTCAAGGTCAAGGGCCCATGATGGACGTGGAGAATGAGAAGGCGGACGAGCTGGCTTGCTGTGTGCAAATTGCCGCAAGGTGTGCGCCTTTTACCATGTTTCTGGGCAAAATCGACTTTGGTGCGCTAGTGCAGATCGGCCATGAGTTGGTGTGTGCACAGGTGGGTCGCGCAATCCGGAATCAAGCGCAAGTGCAATCCCGTATCGAGTTGTACTCGTACATGCTCAAACTGGTTGGCCAGCCGGACTTGATGGTGTTCAACGGAGCCATTCGCAATGGTCGCAAGCATCATCCATGTTTGCGTCGTTTGCTGACGACTCATCAGTCACGTTCCGCGTCAAGGTTTTGACAGGCCGTCTGCCAACTCGCGCTCAGCTCCACAAGTATTGGCCGTCCAGGTGCCATCCCGAATTGCGTACTCTGTGGCGCTTTTGACGACCAGCAGCACTGGTGCAGATGCCCGGCGCTTGCCAAGTTCTCTGGACGTGCCAGCTGGATGTGCACGACCAAGTGGTGGAGCTGCTACGGCGCCATAAGATGACAGCGCACTGTGGACTGTGGACTGGCAGAGACCCTCGTCGAGCAGCTCATGAGCATGGCCAAGATCCGAGCAACGGCGGCATGTGTGGTTGATGTGCATCTGCGGCAACAGTTCCCTGATCTTGCACCCATCCTCGCACAAGTCGTTGCAATTGCCTCCACGACCGTCCAGACTGTGTTGTGAAGGAGCGCTGCAAGCTAGTTGGACCGATTGAGCGGCGCACACCAGAGGATTGCTGGCTTGACAACCCTGCCAATGCGCCCCATTGCCAAGAGGAGTGCGTCTCAAGACCCCGGCGGTCGCCCATGGACTCTGGCGTTCGTTGCGCACATTACATCTACGAATGTCGCGCTGGTCGCTCGCCACTTCTTGGCTCCTTGGCCACCTCGCCAGTGCCCGTTTCTTTTGGCGGAATGGGCAGTTCCACGTACTTCCCAGGGCTCTCGGCTCCCAGTTTGGATTTGATCATTCACAGCAACGCTTTGCTACCCGTGTTGGGGTACAGTCAGGTATACCATTCCATTTTTGTCCCCTCACTCTCTCCTACTGCTGTCTCTGCGCTTGTGGTGTAATCCTGCCTAGTTCTCTGATGCTTGCTGCTCATATGACACGGTTCCCCCTCGTTTGTGCTCAAACTTCCTTGGTTTATTTTGCATATTGTTTTATGTTGTGCAACTGTGATGGTTGAGTGTTGATTCTTGGATTTTGTTACTCCTCTTCTGTTTACATCCTCTTTTCGCTCTCCTTCTTACCCTCTCCTTTGACCCCCATGGCCAAGTGCCCCTACCACCAATTGCTTGCCATTTTCTCTGCTTGCTCTTGTCATCTGTTGAGTGTCTTGGATCTGTGACCTTCATGCTCTGGTACCTTCTTTCAAGACTTCTGTGTTGGTTTTCAGCTTCAATACATGTGGTAGTGATTCAAAAAAAAAAAACCCAGTTTGGAGGACAAGTGGGCAATTACCGCATTGTCAAACTCGCCGCCATTGTCTTTTTTTGGTTAACCACGTTGCATGTATTTCTAAAAATCATATCAGATCTGAACACCCAAAGAGGAAGGGAAAGGGGGATAATTCAAACAGATACTCAGAATACACCTGCCAGAGGCAGCAACAAGCACACAACGCAATGAAGGAGCGGTTGGCAAACCACCATTGTCTGATTGGATGATGGCGGGAATCCCAAAGTCACAGCAAGAGCTTGTACAAGTGGTCGCCAACCTCCTTGGCACGCTTGGACTTGAGCGGGTACAGCCACGCGAAGCGCGTGGCAATGTCAATAATGAGCAAAGCATAGTTGAATCCCGTCTGGAGTCATGTTGCACGTGAAACAGGTCGATCGCGAGATGATCCATGGGCAGTGCGGCGTGAATCATTTGCGGCGGGTGGTAGCCGCGGGTCCGGACTGTGTGCCGCTGACAATCGATGCATTGCTGGGCAAAGCTGCGGCAGTCCGCGAAGCATGTTTGGCCAGTACTTGCCATCGTGAATGAGCCGTGACTTGAGCGCGAGTCCCGACACATGACCGTGACATGAGCATGAGCAGCGGCGAGCGCGGCTTGGCCCTCCTCGACTGGGTGATCGGTCCGTCATGTTGCCATCAAGAACATCAGTGAGCTGCGCTTGTTGGTCTGCGTCGACGGCAGCCAGGACAAGATTGGCGTACTCGTTGCAAAATGCAGGGCGAATGGGTCCGAGCTTGATGGGCAGCGATTGTTCGCGAATGCCTCCTTGGCAAGAATGTTGCGCAAGAGACCAGATGCTCCTTTGGACCAGTCGAGTGGCTCGACAAATTCGGCGGCGAGCGAGTAATCCGCCTTGCTTCCACGCGCTTCTTGCGCATCCAACATGGTGTCCATTGCTATCGCCTCCTGACGAGTCTCCTTGGGCGACTTGTTGTCCCAAATGATCGACTCCGCCACCAGGCGGCCACTTGGTCGACTTGCATGTCGACAGGCTCCAAACCCTCTTGCTCCTCGTCGTCAATCCCGTGAAATCCTCGTTGACCTCTTCGGCAATGGCCGAAACAAGCTCTTGAACCTTGCTCGTCGAGCGATTGTGCCTGAGCCCCACCCCTCCCGAGCTTGCGTCCACCCGAATCGGAGACGAGTGAATGTCGAAACAGGTCTTGAAGTCGCTGTACGCGACCACGCCGTCCGTGGGTACCGGATAAAGGCGCGACAAGCAATCGGGCAGGACATTGGGGATGCCGGGGATGTGCACAACGTCAAACGGCAAACTCGAGCAACTGTCGAGCCAGTTTTCGAGCATGGGCGTGAGCTTGGGCTGCGAAAAAAATGTGTTGGAGCGCCTTGTGGTCTGTGAATAGGGTGAACCGGCGACCCGAAACAAAGTAACGGAACTTATCGAGCGCGAAAATGATGGCACGGAGCTCTTTGCGGGTGGCAGAGTAGTTGCGCTCCGACTTGGAGAGGGCCCTCGAGCCATGGTGATGTACCTGGGTTCGTCACGCGATCCCTGGAACAGTACAGCGCCAACGCCCACATTGGAGCGTCCGTGCGACAAAGAATGGCTCGTCCCACTTGGGTGCATGCAGCACTGGCGCGATGCAATCATGTGCTTGAGCATGTTGAAAGCATCCTCGCACTCGACCGTCCAGTTGTCGTCTGTGATAACGGTCGCGAATCGCAAAGCGTCAAGTGGAGCGGCGACTGTGGCCATGTTGATCTAAAGTGCCGCAGGTAATTGACGGTTCCAAGGAGCGACTGCGCCTGCTCGCCAGTCGTGGGGCGTTCCAAACCCTGGATGTCAATGATCTTGGCCGGCGCAGGGCGAATCGCGCCGTTGCCGATGACATGGCCAAGGTAATGGATCTCGGGACGGTACCAGTGGCACTTGGACGGTTTGATGCGGAGGTTGAACTGGTTGAGGCGGTGCATGACTTCAGTCAAATGAATCGTGGGCTCCTCGACCGACATGCTGAAAATGACAAGATCGCCAATGTACACGCGCACGTAGGGCAAGTCGGCAAAGATGGACTGCATGACCCGCTGGAATTGCGACGACAATGCCTTGAGGCCAAATGGTGCCCACTTGAAGCGGTACTGCACTTCTTGCCATTTGAAACAAAGGTACTTGCGCGAGCGGCGAGAAACGCGGAATTGGTGGAACGACGCATAAAGATCAATGGACGAAAACACCTTGGCGGCGCATGCCTCGTGAGGTGGTCAAAGATGAGCGGAAGAGCGTGCGAGTCATCGGGAGTAATGTTGTTGATGACACGCGGGTCCAGGCAAACACGATAGCCAGTGTGGTTACCCCGCGCATCCTTCTTCTCCACCACCACCAAATTCATATTCCACGGCGGCTCAAACTCGTTACGCTCAATCACATCCTCATCCACCCACGTGCCCACCTGCCCTTCCACCACGACCTTATTTCGTGCATGAATTGGCGCATGAATTGGCGCTCCCGCTCATGGACGGGGCGTTCTTTGCCTGGCAGAATGTTGACATCGACCGTGGACAGCGGGTGGGTGCACGCATTGCCCTTTGGAATGGACGCGTTTTCATCGATCAGGCGCTGGACGTCGTCCGGGAGCGCCACGATGAGCGACGGCTGATCCTCAGGGAAGAGAGCAGGTCGCTCGTCAATCTCAGGATCGAGACGCGGCCTGCCTGCCCTGCTTGGGATCCAAGTTTTTGACGCTGATACCGAGCGTGTGGAGCGTGGTGTTGCCAATGAGAGGCGGAATGTTGATATCCAAATCGTAAATGCCAAAGCGACAAACGACGGATCGACCGTTGAAGCGAAGGAGCGTATCGACAATGGCGAGGCATGGCGACAGGCCGCCGATCCCACGGATGGCCATGGGCTCGGGCGGCGGTCGAACGTGGTCGCGGAAATGGTTGCATATTGCTTTGGGAGTACATTGCGGTCACTGCCCGTGTCCAAGCGACACGTGAGCGTGGTCGGGGTGAGTGCCTTGAATTGTAAACGGCCAGTCGACGCATGGAGCTGATCATGCAGCTCAGTGTCGGGTGGACAGTTGAGGCGCCGTCCCGAACGGCGGACTGCAATCACTGGCGACAGCTCGGCATTCACCTCAATTCGCTTTGGTGAAGCAGAACGAGTATCATGTGCAACAATTGGTGTATTATCTTGCAACAACACGTTCACAGGCGGATCAGCAGCCGAGGGCTTGCGCTAGTCAGCCGGCGGATTGCCCATACCACTGCACAAATGTCCTGCGACTCAACCAATTGGTCCTTGAGCTCGTCGTGGTTTGCGGGCAGCTTGCCCGATACCACTCGACAAGAACTCTGTGCGTTGCAAGAGTGCCAACAGGGACGTCAGCTTTTGTCCGTATGACAATTGCGGTGCAATGGTGTTGCACGTACATTCAACCGCATCATGCATGTCTGTCAGCGGTGGCAACCGAATTGGACGTGCCAGCCAAGACTCGGTCAGATTCCGTTCCACGCTGCTCCTCACTGCCATCCAAGGATGACGGATCAGCAAGGGTGAGGTTTGACCAGCCCTGACCGGGTTCCTGTTGCCAACAGCCTCCTCCAAAGCACTCTGCACCGGCACCTCGTCTCCCCCCTCACAGACCCAAACAATGCGGCGGCCAACAGAGACTGCGTTCCTCTTGATCCTGGCCAATACCTCGGCATCCAAATGATCCGAGAAACCTCGCGCAAATGATGGGACAAGCGTGCCCACAACCAAAGGAATGCACCGGCCACCGTGGCCATTCGTACACCCTCGAAATCCTGATCGCTTGCCACGGCGTCCATGAATGCCTTGATACGGCGCATGTACTCGAGCGGCTCGGACAGCTCGGCCTTCTCAAACTTGGCCATGAGGCCATCAAGGAATGCGGCGCCGGTGCCCTCGTCCGATGATCTTGGCCAATGAGCCAAAGTCGTGCTCGTTTTCGGGCAAGGCCAAACGAGCGTCGCCAAACACTCGGCCAAACTTGTTGTAGGCTGTGATCTTGTTGCACTTGACAGTCGGATGGTTGGGAATTTCCGACACGTCTAGATCCGAGGCCATGGAGCAGGCCGCACAATCATGCTCGATGAAACGAATGCGCATTTGCTGGGCTTCGGCCTTGGTTGGTGTGCGTGGCGTTGCTGCACCACGGCCCTGCCTGCGCTTCTTGCTGGGCGGCGCGGAGAATTGCTCGTCAGCGGCATCCTCGCTTGCGCGCTTGTTGCCAGCATTGGCCGACGCATTGTTGGCGGCGGATCCGGCATTGCCAGCCTCAAGCACCAACACGTCGGCGGGGCGAGCTGAGTTTGCTGCTGCGCCTTGCTGCTGATGGCCATGATCGGCCGCGCTACTTGTGTGCCCGTTCTGCGCAGTGTACTTGTTGGTGTAGCCGCCACGGTAACAACCGCGATGCCCACTACGGTATCCGCCACCACGGGATGATGAGCCTGAATGGTTTTGCGAACCGTCCTTGGCGCTCTGCGTCTGCGCACCATCCTTGTTGTCAGTCGGCGACTTGCTCGAGCTCGTGGTGCTCGACTTGGCATTGTTTTGCACTTTGGGGTAGAACCCGATTGGTGTGCCAATGAGGTGGCGGAACATGGAAGGTTCGATGCGCGGGAATACGCGGTTGTTGAGTTCGCGGAGCACAGTGCGGATGTCCGTCGAGGTGTTGTCGGCCGCCTCAAACCACGTGGTCTTGACCTCGGTCGGCCAGATTGAGGCAATGACGCCAATGACGATATTCTTGACAATGGGCGAGCGCCAAAGGGGTTGTCCTCGGGATGCGTGCCTCGGGGCATGTACACGAGCAACGCCAGTGAAACAGCGATTATGTAGTCAGCGACCGTTTTGCGCTCCACCGGCAACACATCCTGGGACGCCATCCGTTGCGCATGGCGCTTGGGCCAGTCGAGAGTGTCCAACAGGCGGTGGAACAGCTCGCCCGCATCCAAATCGTTCGGGAAACGTGAAATGTCGGCGCGGCTCGGAGAAGTACCGAATGCTGCGCTTGAGGTTGCCCACCATCGTGTCTTGGTGGTTACCTGCCCGCAAACGCAATTGAGCCACCAACTCGGCGACCGTCTCGGCTCGCTCAAAAGTCATGCGAGCGAGCGCCGAGGGAATCGATTGACCAGCTGGGATGTACACCAGCGGGTTGGTTGCTTCTTTGTCGGCATCCTTGTTGGGCGGCGCAGCGAATGGTCGCGGGCTTTGCCTTTGGCGGCGAGCTGCTCAAGGATCGGAGCGAGCTTGTCGAGGTACTTCTGGTAGTGCGAGACGCCTCGCTCCAAGGGTTTGATACGGGCATCCACATCGATCGTGGGGTCCGCCTCGTAGTCGCGCTCAAGTTGATCTTGCTGCTCCTCTATCTAGTTGCTGTTACTGCCTGGCATAGTACTGCTTGGCCCGCAGCAGGACCGTTGAGTTGGGCGTCACCAGTTCGGTGTTGGTGAGCTTGATGGCTTGGCGCTCGAAGAAGCGCTCGCTGGCAGCGTCGCCCGCCGATTGCAGCCATTCAAGGATGGCGTGGGGCTCAAGGGCACCGATAGCGTCGATTTGCTGATCCGTCAGGTCGGCCATTGGTGTTTGAAAGTGCAGCGTCGAGCGAGACGAAAGTGTGGTTGGATTTGTGGCCGATGGAATGAGTCAGCAATGAGTGGAGCTAAGCGACGATGGATGGGGCTAAGCGACGACGGCCAGGTTGTTGTGTGCTGGGATATTCTGTTGGCAGAACTTGATGAAAAAAATGTTGGCGTGCTTGCATAGGTAAGACTAGAAGGTCATCAAGCACGGGTAGTATATACTAAACGACCCAGAATTATCTGAAGAGCTAACCATGGGTTGTTGCCCAACTGCTGGGTCATGGATCGCAAACACAAACACACAACAACTCGATAACTCATCATATGCACACACATGACCGACATACACATACACTCTCCTACACAACCCCAACAGAGGAAATTGAAAATGGGGGAAGGTATCTTTTGGGCGTCTTCGGCGAAACACTTGGACGGCGGGTACGCAAGCGGGGAGGACCACCGGTGTAGGGAACGCTGGGCCTGAGCGACTTGGGCACAAGCGACTTGAAAGTGCTCGCTTGTCGGCGGCTGAGACAAACAAAACTTGAGCCACGAGGCCTTGGAAGCGAGGATCGTTTGCTTGATTGATTTGAGGCCATAGATGGCTGCGTCGTGAAGCAGCGAGGCGGGAGTGTTCGAAGGGAGGCAGGCTATCTGTCTGAGTGCGTTGCGGAGCTTTGCATCGAGTCCATTGAGAAACGAGGGAGAAGGAATGAAACCGCTGGCGCGGTAGGCTGCCGATGAAATGACGACCACGTTGATCACGTAGGTGGCGATCTGCGCCGGAATGCGCTTTGAGCGCAGCACGTTGAGGGCGCCAGTGAGCGCATGCTGATTTACGAGCGTGGCGGGCCCCTTGGTGGGCAGGAGATGGCGATGGGTGGATTGATGTCCAAGGAGGGTCTGCCGATTTGACAGGCGTGGAAGCCCCGCCAGCTTTCAAGCAGCACGCAAGCCATTCCCGGCCAACTTGGGTGAGTCAGCCCAGTTCACGATCGATGAGCAACTGCTCATGACCGGCCCTGCCATGATTGACACAAGGGAGTACGCGTGTATGGAGCACATTGCCGAGATGGATGACTCCCACGACGTGCTCTCAGAACGTCCACCACCCAGACTCACTCTAAGCTGTTGAGCTTGAGACAGAACTCCGGCGGCGGACATGTTAGTCACTCGTCGAGCGGAAAGAAGGGGGAACCGAGAAAAGTTTTGAGAACCCAGCCATCCTCCATTTTGTTTTTTTTGGTTAACCACATTGCATGTATTTGTGGAATCGTAACAGATCTGAACACCTAAACGGGAAGGGAAAGTGGGATTATTCAAACAGATACTTAGAATACACCTGCCAGAGGCAGCAACAGGCACACAACACGATGGAAGGTGCGGTTGGCAACAGTGGGGAGGGGAGGGGGGGGGGGGAAGGGAAAATCTTCAAGTCCAAGGCGGTGAGAGCAGGTAATCAAGGTGAGGGCAAAGGCAGCATCAAGAGTGCGGGTGGGGGGGGGGGGGTCGAGGCATGGGCGTATGACAATCGATGCAGGGGAGTGGGGGAAACAAACAGTCCATGTGAGACATCCAATCAGTTCTTTTTTTTCCCTCAGGTGGTTTCCGTTTTCCCATGGAAGTTCAGAAGAGGGAGTGAGGCAGGCGAGGTGACTGTCAGGGGGCTAGGTTTGTGGCAGGGACGGGACAAGAACAAAAGTCGTGTGGGGCCCGGACAAGCTGCGCACCACAACCTGGTTTATGAAACGTTTTGTTGATGGCTGGAGTCCGAGAGGCGGCTGTGCAAGGCCCGGCATGGCACCAATGTGATGCCAGAACGCCCAAGGAAGCGGCCTGATGTCGCTTTGGGCAGCACCAAGGAGGGGTGGAGCACCAACAGCCAACTCGTGCATGAAGTGGCATGCAATTTCAGCCGACACGGACGCCGCTACTTGATGTCGTTGTTGACCTTTGGTCGTGCATTTGGTCACGCCTTGCTTGTCTTGGCCTGGTGGAGCAATCGAGCCAACCTTCTCACACCGCGGCTTCCACACCGTGCACCAGATGAGCAACGAAACACTTGCCACAATCCGCGGGTGCTGGGATGCAAGTCTGGGGAACCTCCTGCGTAGTGCCAAGTCTACTACACACGCCGCTGTTGCGCGCAGGCGCTTGGGTGCAACAAGTGGGCAAGCCCACTTCTTGCCTGGACGGCGAGAGTCGTGTCAGTGCCTGGCAAAAGTTGCTCAACACATTAGTGGGCCGCCACGCAAAGCTCCCACCGCTCGTCAGCTAGCCTTGGACAAACCACCCAATGCTGCTGGTCATCCAAAGGGCCACACAGCGTGCAGAGCGGTGACAGGGCGCGATCTGGCCAGTACATTTGCAATTGGGAAAGCGTTGGGAGCCGCCCCGTGAGCACCTTGACGCGAAAAGTGACCAAAGAGTCGAGGGAGAATGATGCAACACGCGCGGCGGGCTTGCGGCCACTACGAATTGCCTTTGCAAATATGAGCATGTCAGATTCCGGGACGAGCTTGTACACATGGCTTGCGAGTTGCACCCTTGCTTCTGCTCGAGATGCCGCCTGGAGCGCCTTGCCGAGGCTAGTGTACACTGGCAAGTGCCCAAGCTGCAACAGTGCGCCAAAGTCAATCTCTGCGAGAAACTCCTTGCCTGCACGCCCGGGGCGCAGATGCCCCACGTGACGCAAGCTGATCAGCCTTGTCGTTGTTGCGGTCCCCTGAGTGGCCTTTGACCTTGACTGTGGTGATGCTAAGGTTGCGGCGGCGCACAATTGCCCTCAGAACGAGGATATCGAGCAGCGTGGGCGGCGAGCGCATTTCGGCGGTGATCGTGGTGGGTTCAGAGAGTGTGGTGGTGACAAGGAGACACGCCACCGCCGAGTCAGAGTGGACGCGGGCGCCCGAGAACTTGGAGGCAGGTACGCAGCGAGCGCGCAGACAGCGTAAAGCTCGGCACGAGTCGAGCTGGCTGGTGCCGCGGGGAGGCGGCCAAAAAGCTCAATACCAAGTGCGGGCGGGATTCTTTGGGCGACCTGGGAGCGGATGCTCGATGGTGGGTATGCCAGCGGGGAGGTCCACCAGGGCAGAGCACGCTGGGCTTGAGCAACCTGGGCGCAAGTCACGTGGAAGTGTTCACTTGTCGTCGGCTGAGACAGGCAAAACCTGAGCCAAGAGGCCCTAGCGGAGAGCAAGGCACGTGCGATTGATTTGAGGCCGTACGTAGACTGGTCGTACAGCACCGAGGCTGGGGTGTTGGACGGGAGGCGAGCTACATGTCTGAGTGCATTGTGTAGTTTAGCGTCAAGACGGTCGAGAAACGAGGATGAAACCGCTGGCACGGTAGGCCGCCGATGGAACGATGACCGCGTTGATCACGTAGGTGGCAATCTGCGCAGGAATGCGCTTTGACCGCAGCACGTTGAGGGCGCCAGTGACCGAGCTGAGCATTTCTCTTTCGGTCGATTTCCTTGGCCCTGCACCATCAATGAAGACACCCAGGTATCAGCGCACGTCTCCTGCGCTCACCCGAGGCACCGCCACGTCTTGCGACATTACCGCGCCTGCCCCACCATCACGAGCGTTGAAAGCCGGCACGAATCCTTTGCTTCCATTTGCCTTGATGCGAGCCAATTCGTTGAACTCGTCCACCAGATCAACCACTCGCTGCAGTTCCTCTCGCGACTTGGCGAAGAAGATGGCGTCGTCAATGTACCCAATCACGACGTACTTTCGCGTTGCCACCACCTCCGAGTCGCCCACCCGCGACCCCACGTCGACTTTCGGCACTCGCACTTCGAGATTCACGCCCTCGCAGGCGTCCTCGACTGCGCACAACAAGATGTCGTAGAACACGTTCCAGAGGAACGGCGACTCGACGGCACCTTGCGGTATGCCTCAGTGAAGGTTGAACTTGTCGGTCTTGCCAAAGGCTGTGATGACCGAGGCTGTACGATCTTGCAAGAAGTTGCGGCAGTAAAAGTCGACGAATCGGTCTGGCAACCGTAGCCGCTCAAGTGCCAGTCGTACAAGTCGGTGCGGGACCGTGTCGAAGGCTTTCGACTTGTCTTCCGAGTACACCCACAACGCCTGATCCGAGTCTGCCGCTTGTGCATGCGCCACTAAACCGTGTAACACGTCCACTGCTAGCCTCATGTCCGTACTTCTAAGCGCCGAGAACCTTGCACCTCGTAGTACCTTGTGCTTTGCGGCTGCCGATTGGATGCGGTTCCACACAATCGAGTTGAAGAGTTTGGACGCGCACTCGAGCAACGTGATTGGCCGCATGTTGTTGACGTCGCCTGTATACCCTTCGGGTTTCTTCGGCGTGAGGAATATGACACCGTGGCGCCACTCGTCGGGGGTCCAACCTTCCTGGTACATATCAGTGAACAGTCGCGCAAGTACCTTGTGTCCCACCGTACCTAGTGCTGCATAGTGGCGGTACCCAAGTTGCGATTCTCCTGGCGCTTTGTCCAGGTTCACCCGGTTGAGCGCTCCTGCGACGTCCACCTCAGAGATCTCACGCTCGACGCCGTCCCAGACTGCTGCCGCCACATGTTGCAGCGGTTGGCAAGCTTGCCGAATCGGATCTGACGCATTGAGCGGGTCACCTGGTTGTTGAAAGTCGAAGTTGGCCGATACCGCACTTGCTACACCCTGCTTGACGGCGTTTGGCTCCAGTACCAGCTCGTCCCCATCGAAGATACAATCAACGCAACTCGCCGGCCGTTGCCGGTCCAGAACCGAGCTCACCACGGACCCCAGATTCGTCGCAAAGCGCTCTACCCGCCTTTTGACTGCTTTATCTATGACCTTGCAGCGTCGTCGACCAGCCTCTTGCATTACTCGCTCCGCCAGACAGGCCCGTGCGTCCATGAGCGCAACATTACCCAGAGGGAGCACCACTCCGGGTAGCACCGCCTCAATTAGTCGTCGCTGTTGGGGTTGTGTAGGAGAGTGTATGTGTATGTCGTTCACGTGTGTGCATGTGATGAGTATCGAGTTGTTGTGTGTTTGTGTTTGTGATCCATGACCCAGCAGTTGGGCACCAACCCATGGTTAGCTCTCCAGATAATTCTGGGTCGTTTAGTATATACTACCCGTGCTTGATGACCTTCTAGTCTTACCTATGCAAGCACGCCAACAGTCGCTCGTCGTCATTCACCGTCGCTTCCGGATTGCGCAACAATTTATCTAGTGCCATGAGCGCCACGCAAGCGTCCGACTTGTCCTGATTCGGTCGCAGGGCGTGATTGGGCCTTGGTGCCGGTCCGCGTTTGCGTCTTGGCAGCTCTGTTTCCAATGCTTGCGCGGCTACTCTGTGGAATTTCTCCCACCGGGTCCGAACCGGGATTGATGAGTCGAGAATATCGATTTCGGGCTGGGTGCTTGCTGCTTGGACCGCGTCTGCTTCGACCCATGACGGAAACGTGTCATCGTCGGCCAGAGTCAAGCCGAGATCGTTGATCACCCGGCTGCTGTACTTGGCCCAGGATTGTGGTGTCAGTTTTTCGGTGTCAAGGACGTATCGGGCTGCCGCTCGGCGGGCTTCTGCTTGTGCGCGGGCAATGCTACGGTCCAATCGGACCGCCAGCGATGACAGTAGCAGGAGGCGGGAGTGGTCAAAGCCACTGGGCTGGTTGCACAAGCAAGGCGTGTACGTCGTGCAGGAATCTCGGCGATGCGTAGATGCGATCCAGGCGGCCCCCGGCTACATGTGTTGGGCCGTTTGCGTCAAGGTGTAAAGCCACGGCCACTAAACCGTTTCCCAGGCAGAACCTTTCAATCGGCCGGCTCGGCGCATCATCCCGCTCGTTCATGTCACCTGCCACCAACAGCAGATCGCCTGTGCGGTTCAAGCGCTCTGTCTCCTGTTTCAGCGCCTCTAGTATCACCGCTCTGGCATCGGCGTCTTGCGGCGGCGCATAGACTCCTACAACACGCAATCTGTACTGGTATCGCCCCTGGATTCTGAACGTAACAACGTCGCCACCATATCGGGTCCAGTGGCAAGTGTGGCGGGCAAGCGCCGGTTCGACGGCGACAAGTGCACCTGATCCTTGGGGTTGGTCTTGGTCATGCGCGAGGTGCACGATCCACTCCTGGCTCAACATGCGGCAATCGAGTGCTCGGGACGATTTGTGGGAGAGTTTTGTTTCTGTTGTTATTACAATGCCCACTCCGCTTTCTGCTGCATGGTTAAGTGTTGCGATGAGACGGTCGTTTGCCTGTGAACCACCTACATTTGCAACAAGAATGTTTGTCCGATAATTCTGGTTAGTATTTGCCCTTGATCTTGTGGGTTGTCTTGAATGAAAATGAATCGCCCAAGCGTGGTTTTGTCCTTGGCTGGCTGTAGCCGTGGGTGTCGTTGGTATCATTGCAGGTTGGGGCTGTCAGTTCCTGCGTTTTGTGTGCCGCTGCCAGCGCTTGGCTCAGTCTGACCGGCTGTCAGCGGGCGGTGGGCTCTTGCAGAGTCCGTTGATGGCATGGGTGTCCTTTCTCGGTCAACCTTGCTCGTGTCGGCTTGCTTGTCGTCCATTGTGTCGATTGTCTTTTGGCGCTTGTTCCTGCCACGGTCCGTCGGTGACTGTGAAACGTCCTCGTGTGGCCAGGTTTGTGGTCGCCGCCTGGCTACTGGTTCTCGGTCGACTTCCATCTCGTCTCCTCCCTCCTCTTGGCCTTGCGTCGTCGCTTCCATGTTCCTCCGAATAGCAACCGCTGCCTCCATGGCCGCGCCATTTTCGCCCCTGGCCAGTGATTCCACCACCGACAAAAGCGATCCAATGACATGATTGTGCTCTTGCATCTGCGCATCCACCCGGCGCACGCTGCCCTTCAAACTTTCCACCTTTGCTTCCAATCTACCAACAGTCTACTTGAGCTGCTCGTTCTCTTTCCTGAGCGCGGCATTCTCGGCCTCCAACTCGGCCACACAGTGATCTTCTTCTGGTCTCGCAGCAACACGACCCGTCGACCCACCCCCAGCTGCGGAAGCGTATGATTGGCCGTTGACCACCCGCGCTCTGTCAGGGCTTGCGCCCTGCCTTTGTGCAGCTTGCTGTTTCTGCGCCTCTTGTCTCTCCTTCCACTCCTTCCTCGCCGCACACTGGGGTTGAATGTGGTCAGGTTCACCACATGAGAAGCAGAGCTTGATACTGGCCGGGTAAACCTGGGCTCGTGCACCGTTGATGATGAGACGTCCTCCATCCTGGAGCATGGCCTCGCGGACCTCCTTGTTGCCCGCCTGCCACAACACAATCGAAAATTCACGGAGGAGGTTGTTGTCGACTGCGATGGCACGACCGCCGCCCAATCCGTCAAATTCAATGAAGGCGATCTGGTTGATCGCATCCTTGTGAACGGCCACTCGTAGCGTCAACTCCTTGTCCTTTACCTTGGCTCTTAAGTCTTCAAGCGAGGCGTAGAGCGATGTTGTGCTTAGACTTATATGGACGGTAGGGTCATTCAGCACGGGTAGTATATGTTATACGACCCAGTATTATCTGGAGAGCCATTCCCAGTGTGGGAACGGCCCCTGGGTCACTCAATATGAACATGAACAACAGCATAACAAAATTACACACGGGCCCATGTGCTTGCGAGCCACAACTCCAACAAGCCATGTGTACTGACTGCGGAAAAACAGCAGCGCATCATTGCCTGCCGCTTCCATGGCAGTCTTGGACAGGAATCGGACCTTTGTAAATTTAGATCCGAGGATATCAATAGAACCTTCGACCTGCAGCGCGCCCCACTGCTTTGACAAAAACTCCCTCACCTCGCCCAGACTGGCGCCCCTGCTCAGCGGCCCAGCAAATCCAACAAACTGGCGCTTCTTGCCATCCACCTCATCCCATCCATGCTTCTCAATACGCATCATGCCGAGGCCCTTGACTTCGATGGTGTCCGGCGGCATGACGGCGAGAGAGAACGTAAACTTGACAGAGTCGCCAATTTGGCGAGGGCACTTCCTGAAGTCGCGGTATGGGATCCACTGCATGTCCATGGCGTCGGCCAACATCTTCATGGCAATCCCGGTGGCCCCATTGACTGTCTTGTGCTTGGGGACTTTGACCAGGTACTTGTCGTTTTCATTGTTGCCCAGGATGACTCGCCCGTTGTCTGGGCCTGGACGGAGTGCCAGGCAGCGGATGGTGCGACAGGTGACAAGGGTGAAGCCGTCATTCGCAGCCTTGGGGGCTTTGGGCGCCGGCCCACCGTTGTCTCGCATCTCGGCGTCGATCAGTTCGGGCGGGGCGCGACCTGGGACGGCTGGGCCGCCTATGGCAGGGGGCTCGGCAAGCGTGGCCATGTTTGGCGGAAATCGTTGGAAGGTTAGGTGTTGAGGACTTTGCTTGAGGTGCTTTACATAGATTTTGCGCTGCTGTTGCCTGAGTTGTTGTTTCCCCAGCCATCCTCCATGTTCTTGCGGCATTTGGGAATCAAGGGCAGCTCATTGTGCGCCATCAGATACTGAGCCACGCCGGCCATACGGTAAAACCACTCGAGGTGGGTAATCGTGGCATGGACAGGGCAGAGATGCTGCTGGCCAGGGATGGCTTAGCCCGTGACGGCCATGTAATCCATTTCTTTGTTTGTTTTGGACCGGGCGATTCGGATTTGACAATCGTTGGGATACTGTCGCTGTCGAGAAGGAACTCGTCGGGCAGGTCAGGATGTTTGGGAAGGATAACGCCGTTGACCTGCAAACGTGCGCCAACGCCGGTTGGATGATTCGGTGCGAGACATAACCTCGGCACGTTCGTTTCAAGCTCGTGTGATTGTTCCAGAATGGACTCGATTTCACCATGGAGAGCCTTGAATGAGGGCGGACGCTCCTCGGTCTGATTTGAGTGTTGTTTCGAATGCCGACACGGAAGCTTTCTGTAAGGTGCAGCAAGGATGAGAGCAGTCAACGTGAGTGGCATGTGTATTTTACTAGCCAGCGCCCCAAATAACGGACCGACAAACGGGGAGCTCCAGACACATTGCCATGGTAGCGATGGAAGGTGGCACGATCCAAGGACTCGTTCATGTGCTGCCTGGGACTTTGGCATACGACTTGTCGACATGGGCGGCCTTTGCGAAGGAGTGCGCTGTATGCCGACTGAGGACATGGTGAGCGAGATACATGAGAGTCGGCGTAATGGTGATGATGGGATGAGCAAAAGAACCAGATCGGTGAAGCGGAAAATGATGGCAGGCAGACGTCATGGTCGTCATATCTCGCCTACATGGATGGAGGCAGTGCGTTGGGAGGAGAAAACATGAGCGTTTGAGTGGCGATGGATGGTTGGTATTTAGGGCCTGTTTGGGTCCCGCTGAAAGGCACTTTAAACCCGGTTTCAGCTGGTTTATCGCAAAAAAATGGGACACAGAACATGAATGGAATTGAGATATAGGCTACACAATATTGCAAAGTACTGCTACTGCAAACACTTTTCTGCCATTGTTTCATGGGTTGCTAGTGGGAGCCTTGATGGGAACATAAACTGGTTGAAACACGCGTTTCAGCGGGACCCAAACAAGCCCTTAAGAATGACGAGGATGAGCTTGGAGGAGGTCGGTGAATCGTAGCAATTTGTTGTGAACAAACCAAGTTTTGTGGCCATGATCCAATGTCTTGGCCGTCATGTTCAATCGTCTCTGTCTATGTGCAGCAAGCGCAAACGATCTGATTGAGCTGGTAGCCATACAATGTCATGCACATGTACATAAGGGTGGTGGAGCGACAGAACGAACGACAGATCACAATACCGTCAGCGGCTTGTGGAAAAGTCACAAGAGGGAAAGACGCGGCACGAGGTCGCAAGAGTGGCGTATGTACGATGCAAAGGAGCGGGCGGCGGTCGTGGTCGTGTCGTGCAGCTCTTGCGCCAGCGGGCGCCAAACGGAATTGGCCATGTAGAACTTGTTTCCAGAGATGAAACGTCGCCGAGACAAGCGACGTGGCCTTGTTTGATACAAGTGTGCGTTGGGTGGTCACTGCATGGTCGGTGGCTGTCCGGTCATCAACACAACAGACGAATTTACAAGTTGGTTGATGCTGGCTGAGGGCGCGAAGAGTTGCCGTTGGTTCTTGGATGTTTGGGCGGGCAGCTAGACTGGGAGCATTACTGTGCACTGAGCTTCTGGGTTGATTGCTTCAAGTGTGAGTGACTTGTGTGGTACCTGGGGAGGAGGATCCGGAGATGGTTATCGGATTGTAAATATGTTTCAAGCCCTCACAAACACAAAAGGAAAGGGAGGATGAGATGGGGATCGGTACTACGTCTTTGAGAAGGGAGGCAAAAGGTCCCGCCGAGGTTCGAACTCGGGTTACCGGATTCAAAGTCCGGGGTGATCACCACTACACTACGGAACCGTGATAGCGTTTGTGCGTGAGCTTTTGTCCCAGATTATTCGTCAACGGACGCAAAACGCAAAATGGGAAGGACATTTTGAGTCTCGGAGCTGAGCGGGGTTGTTGCGTAACTAAATAACTATGCGAGGATTGCTGGCGACCCCAGGTCTGGCTCACTGAGGGCGGGAAGCAATTCGACAACCACATGCCGAGGTTTTCGGGCCAAAAGAACGAACCTACCAGGGATCGAACCTGGAATCTCCTGATCCGTAGTCAGGCGCCTTATCCATTTGGCCATAGGTCCTCTTGTTATTAAAAGGGGTTTGGTTTCGACCCCGTTCACAAAATGATCTCTTCCAACAAAAAGTTTGGCAATTTTCCTCAACACTCACGGGCCTGTGTTCGAACCCTGCCTGCACCAATCGGACAGCTCGGATTGCAGGAGGGAACGGACCAAGACCTTGACTTGTTTGCCTGCCCATCTGCCCATCAGTCGCTGAGCGTGTGGAGCCATCTGCTGCTCACGGGGGCAGGCGCAAAGAGGAGCGCACAGGAAACGCTCAGTAACAAACTGCTGCTCGGAGCTTCGTGGGCCCTGGACTGGGACATGTTGAGTCGTAACGAGACAGTCACAACGGAACATATATGTTAAGGTCCAGCTACTTAGCTGGAGAGCTTGAGTGGGTTTGGGTACACACACATAGATCACAACAATACAACAAATGGATAGACGGATTGGTGGTCTGATCCGTGAGACACAATACAATACTAATCTTGGAGCAAGCTGACACCGACAAGGCTTAGCTCCAATCCGATCTGACTCACTTGGTTCGTGACGCGGCCAGAGGCCACAGACGCAACAGGACACATACATCGCAGGGGTTTGGGGTACTTGGTGGCTTGAAACAGAGCCTTTCAGCAGCAAGGTTGTATGGTGTAGTTGGTTAGCGCGCAAGACTCTGAATCTCGGGACCTGAGTTGTGCACAGGGATCTGGTGTATTGGTTGCGATAGACCCAAGACTTGAGAGCTACGTTGGCAGATGGTCTGTTTACGACGGGTACATGGTGGCGTTCACGCTCCAGGGCCGTGGCGACTTCCGGCTGCGCATTATTGGCATTTGTGCGCCACCTCAAGACCCAACCATTCGTGCGTCGCTGGTCCAACGCCTACAAGTTGAGATAGAGATGGCGGATGCAAGGGGCGAGCTGCTACTGATTGCGGGTGACACAAACGAGCGGGAGGACGCTGCAAGCCTCCCGTTGGAGGCGGTCGCCCTTGGAAACGGACTCTTGGACCTTGCAGTGCATCTGGATATGGCTGTGAGCACGCACGAGGCTGGTGGACGCCTGGACCGCGTCTTTGTCTCGCCAACCATCACACATGACGTCCTTGCCATGTCAATCGTCAACGCCTGGGGCTTTGACCATGCGCGACTTGTTCTTCAAACGGCACTTGTGCTCCGACTGGACCGTGACCTTGCTCACCTATGGCAACAAGCCCGACAGGAGGCTGCCAGGTACGTACTCGATGAGAACCGTCTAACTGGCAAGTCATGGGCCGCGTTCGTCTCCAGAGTGTGCACAGATCTGGGAATTCGAATCGACAACGCCGACACCTTCCCAGCGTGGGTTGATGCCAAGTCACTCGGGAGCAGCAACAACAATCAACTTCCGCCCGTTCTCGACCCAACACTGCCAATTGGGCACAGATGGTACCTGTTTGAGAATGTAATGCTGGCTGCCAGCCGTGCACGATTGCCTCACAAGAAGCGTTGTGCCTCCGAGTCGTACAGATCTGTTTTGAAGCCACCAGAGAGCAAGACGGATTCGGCATTGGCGCTCGGTGCGCTGCGACGCTTGCTTGACGACCCTTCCACTAACTTGATTGTTAAAGAACGTGATGCGCTCAGCCAAGTGGCGCCAGCGTTTGGTACAGAATCCTCGCATGAAGACCTGGTGTGTGAAAAAGAACAACTGCTTGAGATTGTGGCAACAGAGTCGGCAAAGGCAAAAAGGGAGCAGATCGACGCTGCAGTGGCCTCGCGAATGGAAAAGTTTGGCATCAAGACCGGGGTTGTCATGCGATCAGTCATGGAGCGAAAACGACCACCCAACTGCCTGGACCGGGTAGTGACTGCAGATGGCATCAAGCTGCTTCTGAGTGAGGTCATGGATGCGACAGCCGCTCACTGGCAAGGCTGCTTCAGACATGAGGAACATGGGAACGTAGACCAGGCTCCAGCGTCGATCCGCCGAGCATTGCAACCACTGCATTGGGTCCACGAATCGTGGTGGGATGGGGTGGAGAAGGAGGTTACACCCGAGAACATTGCTCACGTCTTGTGTTCTATAGACATTGACAAGGCCCCAGGTGCAACAGGCCTTCGACACCGCCATTACGCTGCACTCGGAACCATCGGGCGCAAAATCCTGGCGCGCTTGTTCACTGACATGTATTTGGCCGACTGGGTGCCGAGCGAGTGGCGATATGGAGTCATCTACCTGACGCCAAAAAAGGCAGAGGGCTACACGGGCGACGTTGACGCCATGCGACCCATCACCCTACTCGAATGTGCATCCAAGCTGTTCAATGCGGTCATGTGGCGGCGTATTCAAGATGTGGCCGTCGAAAGACAAGTGCTGCGTGGTGCTCGATTCTCAGCGCTCAAGGGTACCGACACGCGTCTCCCAATCGACATTCTCCATGGTCTTATTGCCCAAGCGCAAGCAGCCGACGCTGAGGAGGAGTTGAAGGCGTATTCAGAGGACAAGTCCAAAGCATTTGACACTGTGCCGCATCACTTTGTACGCCTGGCGCTCTTGCGATTGCGTTTGCCAGTGCGATTTGTAGATTTCTACTGTCGCAACTTCCTAGAGGGACGCACTGCGTCGGTGATCACGGCGTTTGGTTTGACAAAGCGGATTCAGCTTCACCATGGTATACCCCAGGGTGGCGTTGAATCGCTGTTCCTATGGAACGCATTCTATGACATTCTGCTGTGTGCGGTGGAGGAGAGTTGCGATGGTGTTGAGCTACTAATCAAGGTGCCGGATACAGGTGGTGGAAAGCCATTTGGAAGCGTGAAGGTGATTGGCCGTCGGCAATACTTAGCGATTGGGTATATAGACGATGCAATCTTCTTCGCCAGGTCGCGCGAGCTGCTCCAACAGGTGGTGGACTTGGTCAATGCGTTCAACCTACTCACTCGGATCCGGGCAAATGCAAGCAAAGGCTTTGTGCTTGCGTTCAACACGAGAGACGGTGGAGTGGGGAGTGTGACGTCTAGAGGAGTTGAGGTGCTGCGCGCAGGCCCAGGCGAGATGAAGAGATACCTGGGTGTATTTGTGGATGGATCGGGGCCAAGGAAGGCGACGGAAAAAGTGATGAGGGATGCCGTGACAAGTGCGATCAACGTCCTGAGGACGAAACGGGTCCCAGCCAGGATTGTGGTATACGTGATCAACTCAGCAATCATCCCCGCGGTTGCTTGCCGTGCATTCGGTTACATCCCATCACCGACTGTTGAATATTTGGCCCAGAAGTAGCAAGATAAGTAGTGGGAGATTTTTGGTTGGGAGGGGGAGAGGGATGTCGTGATATCTCGGTGGCCGCTCCCCCTGAGCAGCATACAGTCGGTTATGTGGGCGTTCGGGCATTGCGGGTAGTCGTTGTTGCTTGTCTCATCGTAGTACCTCTTTCTCTATCTCCCTTTTTTCTTCTCATATTGTCAAGCGTGGTGCCTGACTACACAATGAGGATCGGCACTGGTCCCCTGATCCATTACTGTCAACGCGTCTGGACCATGCAGATCCTCCATTTTCCCACACCGACTTTCCTTGACCAGCTCGACGCGAAGCTCTGTGCAGTGGTTCAAGCTGCGGCCAGATTGCCATCCAACACACCAGCCTCAATTTTCTACGATGCAGCAACATACGGGCTCGTCTCCATCAAGCACACCATCCTTGCAGCTCGAGTCTCACACCTTCGCTACTGTTTAAGCCAACCTGTGCAAAGCGAGCGCTTTCAAGTCACGTGCGCCATGTCCAGCCTCGCCCAACGCGCAATCCGTTGGTGGGTTAACCCACTCTCGCACCCGCCTTGCCGACTTGCATCGCAAGGACTTCCTGCCTCTCCACTTCTGAACCTTCTTCCCCTTCTTTCTAGTTCTCTCACCTCAATTCACCTCGCTGGGCGTGTGGACCCTCTGCGCGTTTGCCCAGTGGATGACATCCCATTGGAAGCCGTTATTCCATCTCCTGTTCTTCATACTTTGCGTTCCTGTCTCCATGATGCTGGTGTTTGCTCACTTTCTCCCCTCGTTTCCCTTTGTTGTTTTCATGACCAGGACAGTACTCCAGCACAGTATGCAAACGCGTTTGCCTCTGTCCGACATCTGCTTGCCAAGAGATGCCCTCGCCGTGGTTGCCTGCACAATGCCCTGGTTGCTTTGACCAACGCCGTTTCCGACTGGTGCACATCTCTCGGCCCAGTTGCTGCGATGCCGATTCAGCCCCACCTGGCCCTTGCGCCGCGACACCATGTTGGCCAACTCATGGTCTTCTTGGGGGAAAACGGGCTGCCAACCTTTGGTGTGTGTGTTCCCGCTGATTCCCGTAGCACATTGAACAGACCAATCATCACACTGCGCCACCTCGCAGAATGCACTTGCCTAATGCTTGACAAGGGTGTTGTGCCCCCCGACCACACTCTCCTCCATTTATGCCTTGACTGTGGTGATACGGGTAACTGCCAATTGTCGTCAGCATGTGACGTGCCCGATTGCCTTGTCACCATCCCACTTGCGTACACGTACCCCATCTCAGCCAAGTCTCTCATGAGGCGTCGGGATGGTGTGGACGCGTATGTTGTTCTTGCGCCCAACCACGAATTGCCCGAGCACTGCCTGTACATGTCCTTTTTTTTTTTGTTAACCACGTTGCATGTATTTATAAAATCATATCAGATTTGAACACCCAAAGAGGAAGGGAAAGGGTGGATAATTCAAACAGACACTCAGAATACACCTGCCAGAGGCAGCAACAGGCACACAACACAATGGAAGGAGCGGTTGGCAACAGTGGGGGGGGGGAGGGGGAGGGGAGAAGGAAGAGTATGAAAGCCAATGGTGGTAAGGGCAAGAAATCAAGGTGAGGGCAAAGGCAGCATCAAGAGTGCAGGTTGGGGGGGGGGGGTCGAGGCACGGGCGTATGACAATCGATGCAGGGGAGCGGGGGAAACAAACAGTCCATGTGAGACATCCGATCTTTTTTTTTTTTTTTTTTTTTTTTTTTTTTTTGCGGTGGTTTTCATTTTCCAACGGAAGTTCAGAAGAGGGAGTGAGGCAGGCGGGGTGACTGTCGGGGGGCTAGGTTTGTGGCAGGGAGAGGACAGGAACAAAAGTCGTGTGGGGCCCAGACAAGCTGCGCACCACAACCCGGTTTACAAAACGCTTTGTTGATGGCTGAAGTCCGAATAGCGGTTGTGTCAGGCCTGGCATGGCACCAAGGTGATGCCAGAATGCCCAAGGATGCGGCCTGATGTCGTCTTGGGCAGCACCAAGGAGGGGTGGAGCACCAACAGCCAACTCGTGTGTGAAGTGGCATGCAATTTCAGCTGCAGACACAGGTGCCGCTACTTGACGTTGTTGTTGACCTTTGGTCGTGCATACTTGGCAGAGGCAATTGGTCGCGCCTTGGTTGTCTTGGCCTGGTGGAGCAATCGAGCCAACCTTCTCACACCGGGGCTTCCACACCGTGCACCAGATGAGCAACGAAACACTTGCCACAATCCGCGGGAGCTGGGATGCAAGTCCGGGGAACCTCCTGCGTAGTGCCAAGTCTACTACACACGCCGCTGTTGCGCGCAGGCGACTTGGGTGCAACAAGTGGGCAAGCCCACTTCTTGCCTGGACTGCGAGAGTCGTGTCAGCGCCTGGCAAAAGTTGCTCAACGCACTCGTGGGCCGCCACGCCAAGCTCCCACCGCTCGTCAGCCAGCCTTGGACACACCACCCAATGCTGCTGGTCATCCAAAGAGCCACACAGCGTGCAGAGCGGTGACGGGGCGCGATCTGGCCAGTACATGTGCAATTGGGCAAGCGTTGGGAGCCGTCCCGTGAGCACCTTGACGCGGAAAGTGACCAAAGAGTCAAGGGAGAATGATGCAACATGCGCGGCGGGCTTGCGGCCACTGCGAATGGCCTTTGCAAATATGAGCATGTCGGGCTCCGGGACGAGCTTGTACACATGGCTTGCGAGCTGCACCCTTGCTTCTGCCCGAGATGCCGCCTGGAGCGCCTTGCCAAGGCTGGTGTACACTGGCAAGTGTCCAAGCTGCAACAGTGCGCCAAAGTCGATCTCTGCGAGGAATTCCTTGCTAAACCTGCACGCCCGAGGCGCAGATGCCCGCCCGCGACGCAAGCTGATCAGCCTTGTCGTTGTTGCGGTCTCCTGAGTGGCCTTTGACCTTGACTATGGTGATGCTCAGGTTGCGGTGGCGCACAATTGCCCTCAAAACAAGGAGGAGATCGAGCAGCGTGGGCGGCGAGCGCATTTTGGCGGTGATTGTGGTGGGTTCCGAGAGTGTAGTGGTGACAAGGAGACACGCTGCTGCAGGGTCAGAGTGGACGCGGGCGCGAGAACTTGGAGGCAGGTACGCAGCGAGCGTGCAGACAGCGTAAAGGTCAGCACGAGTCGAGCTGGCTGGTGCCGCGGGGAGGCGGCCAAAAAGCTCAATGCCAAGTGCGGGGCAGTGTGCGCCAAAGCCCATGAGCGTTACCGAGGCGCTGGTGGCAGGCTGGAGTGAGCCATCGGTCCAACAATCAAGCACCTTCCGCGTTGCCCGCGTGAACGGGCCACGATTCGACGTTGGCGGGTACTCGAAAATAGCCGGCTCGCTGGCATGTAGTGGGTCGTCATCATCGCTGTTGCTTGAGCGGTCCTCAGAGTCTGACACGTCGCGGTTGGGATCGCCAACCACTGGTTCTCGCAGCAGCTGGACATATGGGCATAGGTGTGGGTGGGCAGAATCTGGAGCGTGGACCAAAAAGGCTACTGGGCCATCCCGTCGATCTACTGATTGAAGAGCGGAGACTGGCCGGGCGAGCGAAAGCAGTACTGCGGTGGTGCAGTCTGGTCTGTTGAGGCGGTCGTGCGCAAATCTGCATTGGAGCAGGTCGTCGCAATCGAGGCAGAGGTGTAGCAGGGTGCAGCCAGGCTCGGGCGCTACTTGGTGGGCCAGTGGGCAGCGGCATGGCCGGAGGTGTCGCAATAAAAGGATTGTGTCGTTGGGGTCACTTCGGCAGTCGACATCGGCGCAGAGGCCAAAGACTACGGCGCCTTCGCTCTCCCAGAAGAAAAGCTGGCCGACGTGGTAGTACGGTTGCCTGACATGGCGCGGCGCGGTGAGCGGGTGGAGCGTGCGACCGAGCGATGCGCACCGCGTGGCGACGCAATCGACGAGTCGTTGGAGCGCGTGAAAAACACGCCAATTTCTTCGGCACCGGGGTGCAAGGAGGCGACAAGTGGATGCTACGGCGTTTGGAAACTGGGTCGTGGTGCTGTCTTGGTTGTAAAAACAAATGGTAGAGATCAGAGGGGAAAGGGAAAAAACACGAGAGCTGAGCAGGTGGGGTCTGAGAATGTGCAAAACGTCGAAAGGAATAACTGACTCAAGGGGGATGTCGTCAGAGGGTGAGACAAGAAACGGATCAGCGCGACCGACCAGGTGGATGGACAAAAACGATTGCGAGAAAAGGGGCAGGAGGTTGATGACAGGTGATGGGGTTCTCTGGGCGACCTGGGAGCGGATGCTCGATGGTGGGTATGCCAGCGGGGAGGTCCACCAGTGCAGAGCACGCTGGGCTTGAGCAACCTGGGCGCAAGCCACGTGGAAGTGTTCACTTGTTGTTGGCTGAGACAGGCAAAACCTGAGCCAAGAGGCCTTCGAAGAGAGCAAGGCACGTGCGATTGATTTCAGGCCGTACGTAGACTCATCGTACAGCACCGAGGCTGGAGTGTTGGATGGGAGGCGAGCTACATGTCTGAGTGCATTGCGTAGTTTAGCGTCAAGACGGTCAAGAAACGAGGGAGAAGGAACGAAACCGCAGGCACGGTAGGCCGCCGATGGAACAATGACTGCGTTGATCATGTAGGTGGCAATCTGCGCCGGAATGCGCTTTGACCGCAGCACGTTGAGGGCGCCAGTGACTGAGCTGAGCATTGCTCTTTCGGTCGCTTTCCTTGGCCCTGCACCATCAATGAAGACACCCAGGTATCAGCGCACGTCTCCTGCGCTCACCCGAGGCACCGCCACGTCTTGCGACATTACTGTGCCTGCCCCACCATGCCCGTACATGTCCTTTTTTTTTTTTTAATTTTACCTCAGGACAATTGTACATATGGCGACAATCCATGAACAAATACACAACACAAACTTGAAGCTTGGAGGGACTTGGACTTGGGTCTTGTACTTGACACAGGCGGGAACACAGAGGGACACGCGGTGCTTGCCAAGAGGGGGCTCAGATTGAAGTTGAGCAGGCGGGATCCACCCCGGACAGCTTGGACCTGAAACAACTTGAATTTAACTTGTGCTTGGCAACCAAACCGAATCCATGCACAAGCGAGTGGTAAGGACTATAGAAACACTATACCACAATCGCCGCCTGTGGGGTTTGAACCCACGACCTCCACAGTGGACGCCCGGCGCCTTAACCACTGGGCCACAACAGCCCGTATGCCCGTACATGTCCAGTTTCTTCCCTGGGTATGTGCAAGATGACATGGATGTAGACAGCGACGATAGCGACGGTGATGACGACAGCCACCACTCAAGCTCAGCCTACTCAGTTCCACCTCTCGCCAATGTCACGCAACCGCTCACAACGCACCATGGCACAATCCTTGACTGTTGGACCGACGGCTCGCTGCAACCCGCTACGGATACGACTGATGCCGTTATGGGACTCGGTACTCACTGCCCCCAACTCGACCTGGAAATCTTCCGCCGACTGCCGCCCGCTCCGACTAGTTCATCATGCCCTGAGATCGCCGCTGTTATTGCGATCGTTGACAATCTCCCTGTTGGATCGCATGCGCGTGTCTTTTCAGACTCGGCTGTCACCGTGCAGGTTGTTCCCATGTTTCTGGGCCTGCCCGATGCCAAGGCAATTGGGCCACGTCACCTGTCGCCGCTGCACGACTTGTTACTTGTCCTTCGTGCACTGGTTAAGGAAAAGAGGCTCGTGCTGGATCTCGTGAAGTTCAAGGGCCATGATGGGGATGCAGGGAACGAGAGGGCTGACGAGCTTGCCCGTTGTGGTGCAAATTGCCGTGAGGTATACACCTTTTCGCCACGGTTTCTGGACGCAATTGACTTCAGCGCGCTGGTGCAGGTAGGTCATGAGCTGGTATACGCGCAGGTGGGCCGCGCAATTCGGCGACAAGCACAGATGCAATCCCGCGTCAATTTGTACTCGTATATGCTCAAGTTGGTTGGGCAGCCTGACCTGATGGTGTTTGACGGGGCCATTCGTAATGGTTGCAAGGCATCGGCCATGTTCGCATCGTTTGCCGACGACGCATCAGTCATGTTCCGTATTGGCCAGAGCGGGTACCGTCCCCAAATTGTGTGCTCTGCGGTGCTCTTGACGATCAACAGCATTGGCTCAAGTGTCGCGCACTTGTCAACATACTCTGGACATGCCAATTAGATGTGCACAAGCAAGTCATGGAGCTGTTACGGCGTCGCAGGATGACAGCGCACCAAGCGGCAGCAAAGACACTCGTCGAGCGGCTAATGGATCCAGCCAAATTACGGGCAACTGCAGCATGCGTAATTGAGGCTCGCCTGCGGCAACAATTTCCCAGCCTCGTGTCTATCCTTGCGCGAATTGTCTCAATTGCTTCCACGACCATCCAAACTGTGCTGTGGAAGGAGCGTTGCAGGCTTGTTGGACCAGTTGAGCGACACATGCCAGAAAATTCGTTTGCGGCCCGGCAGCCCTGTCAATGTCCCCACTGTCGGGAAGCACGCGCCCCAGTGGCCAGGCAGCCGCCCATGAACCTTGCGCTCGTTGCCGCACATTACATCTACGAGTGCCACGCTGGCTGCCCACCCCTCGTTGGCTCCTCCTCAGCCTCGCATGCACCGGCTTCCTTTGGCGAATGGCGGTTCCACGGCACCTTCCCAGGGCTCTCAACCCCCAGGTTTGGGTTTGGACACTCACAGCAACGCTTTGCTACCCGTGTTGGGGTGCAGTCTGGTACGCATTCTGTTTTTGTCCCCTCACTATCCCCAACTGCTGTCTCTGCGCTCGTGGTGTAATCTTTCCTAATCCGTTGATGCTTTCTGTTCATTTGACATGGTTCCCCTCGTCTGTGCTTGAACTTTCTTGATTTATTTTTGCATATTGTTTATGTTGTGCAACTGTGATGTGGTTGAGTGTTGATTTTTGGATTTTGTTATTCCTCTTCTGTTCACATCCTCTTTTCGCTCCCCTTCCTACCCTCTCCTTTGACCCCATGGCCAAGTGCCCCTACCACCAATTGCTTGCCACTTCTCTGCTTGCTTTTGTCATCCATTGAGCGTCTTGAATCTTTGACCTTCCTGCTCTTGTACCCTTCAAGACTTCTGCGTTGGTTTTCAGCTTCAATACATGTGGTAGTGACCCAAAAAAAAAAGTCTCGGGACCTGAGTTCGAATCTCAGTATGACCCAAGATGTGAAGTGAATCGCTTCATTTTTTTGCCTTCACCAAACTTGAGACTTCACACATATCATGCCAGATTAGTGTGTTCTGAGGTAACTGCTGAAAAAAGCATAGCGCCATGGCGCAGTGGAAGCGCGCCAGGCTCATAACCTGGAGGTCCTCTGATCGAAACAGAGTGGCGCTATATTTCTTTTCACTCGCCTGCTCTGTTTTGGTGGTATTTTGGTTTTGGGAAAACTTTCGGTCATCATGAGGGCGCTGGTTCGATTCCTGCCTGATCCGCATATTGTATGTTGACGACCAACTGTTTTGTCATCTGGTCTTGTTGTCTGGTCAGGTCAGCCAACAGGATGGCCACCGTACACCGCAAGCTGGGTGGATTTTGCATGGTCGCCGTGGGGCTGTCGGCGAGGTCTGAATCCGCAACCACGTGCAAGCGTTGGATTCAGACAGGCTTTACGCCCTTCCAATCATAGCCAAAGTTGACTGTAGCCACAGCATGTTCAAGTGGCCGAGCGGTCTAAGGCGGCAGCTTCAGGTGCTGTTCTCTTAGGAGGCGCAGGTTCGAACCCTGCCTTGGACATTGATCCCGCTTTTCTTGCCCTGTCTCTTTCTCTTTCTGTGTTGCGTTCATCTGCCCACTTTTTGCTTTTGGCAACACAGTTGAGGTCATGAGTGTAATTGTCCACCCAGCACTCAGCAGCACCATATCACCGGCGAGCAGCTACCAGAGCAGATCTATGAATGTACTTCTTCCAAAAAAACTCCAAGCAATACATTGAGCACCTCGCCTACACCCTAAATCAAGTGCCGGCTGCTCGCCTGCCATGACCGACCCCATGATTGTTCATGCCCAGGCGTCAGCGATCACTGGTTGGGTAGGGCCGGTCCCTTTCTCTGTCAATCCACAGGCCACTGTTTTTTTTTTTTTAAAAAAATACAAGCAGCCTATGTACTGAGGGAGACAGACCATTGATACACAAAGACACAAGCTCATACACACAAACACACAACTCCTTGGACTTGGCACTTGGGTACTTGCTTGGGGCCTTGGACCTTTGGCTTGATTCCGGTCTTGTACAACCACCAACAGAGGGTGGGCAAAGCAAGAATGCAAGCAATGCAGGTGCAGGGGCCAGGAGGCCAGGGGACAGAAGGAGGCAATGTGGAGCAGAGACCAAGCAACCACATGTGCACCAGATGACTTGGGTGGGGTTCGAACCCACGACCTTCGCCTTGCAAGGCGGGAGTGTTGCCACTATGCCAAAACCACTGGCGAATCCGCAGGCCACTGTTGCCTGGCTCAAGCCATACTACAATGTCGATGCGCTCCTCGGGCAGTGTACTGTTGCCGGAATCAAGTTTCTGCAAGTCTCATACAAACGCCAAGACGATTTGGCCTTGGCCATCAACAAGCCGTCTGCGGCCGGTTCATCCATGCCATGCCTGATGTCAAGGAATGGCTCAACCAGCGTGCAGACCAAGCCAAGAACGTGCAGATTCTCTGTGCGTACAACACAATCCGCCAGCTCCCTGGTTTGCTTGCCAAGGGCCATGCCCTGCTGGTCGACAACTGCTGCACTCGCTTGCTCTCCCGCATCTTGTTTTTTTTTTTTTTTTTTTGAACCACATTGCATGTATTTGTATGAACATATCAGATCTGAACATCCTATGAGGGAGGGGGAAAAGTTCAAACAGATACTCAAAATACACCTGCCAGGGGCAGCAACAAGCACACAACACAATGGGAGGAGCGGTTGGCAATAGTGGGGAAGGGAGGGGAGGGAGGAAGGAGACGTGTTCAAGCTAAAGGTGGTGCAAAGCCAGTGGTTTTGGCATAGTGGCAACACTCCCGCCTTGCAAGGCGAAGGTCGTGGGTTCAAACCCCACCCAAGTCATCTGGTGCACATGTGGTTGCTTGGTCTCTGCTCCACATTGCCTCCTTCTGTCCCCTGGCCTCCTGGCCCCTGCACCTGCATTGCTTGCATTCTTGCTTTGCCCACCCTCCGTTGGTGGTTGTACAAGACTGGAATCAAGCCAAAGGTCCAAGGCCCCAAGCAAGTACCCAAGTGCCAAGTCCAAGGAGTTGTGTGTTTGTGTGTATGAGCTTGTGTCTTTGTGTATCAATGGTCTATCTCCCTCAGTACATAGGCTGCTTGTATTTTTTTAAAAAAAATCCATCTGCGCTATTGTGGGATTCGTCCCGCAATACCACAGGCGTTTTTTTTTTAACTGGTTAATGCGCAGCAAACTCGACAAACGTGAGGCATACATGGCACCGGATAATTCGCTTTTGAACCTTTTGCTGAGGCATGTTTTGTCGAGAAACATTCCACGTGTACGTTTGCAAGAATTGAAACAAAGGCAAACCGGGCCCGACAAATCTGGGAAACACTGTAGAAACATCCCAAAGTTTCTGTCATGTTTGACCTCAAAACATGCATTGGCAGCGCTGTGTCTGCTACTCCTGTGGCAAGCGCGGCCATGTCAAGCTGGCCTGCCCATCGCGGCCCGCCATTGCCAAGGTCTTGCCTCCTCGTCTCACTCTTGCACCTCGGTGCCAACACATGGTAGCTTCAGCTATGCTGATGTTGCCAAGCAAGCCGTCGACAAGGTCGACACCCTTGACAAGGATTTGCGTGGCAAGTGTCACGATCACTCGTGCCAGTTCTGTCTCATGTTGTTGGATCAGAGACCCTGTCATGAGTCAACCATCTTTTGTCTTCATTACTTGAGTTCTCTTTGCAAGACAACATATATTCTACCATTCATAGCATCTATTCCGTCCATGCATTCGGCCCTCGCCTAACAACCGCCTCGTCCTTTACAGTTTGTCTTGCCATTAAATACCACGACCCGGTTCAACAATGGCGAAATTCCCTCATGATGCTTGGATTCGAGTGATCACCAAGGTCTCGCAGCAGCCCGACCCTCTCACCATCGACGAGGAGATCAGCCAATTCGCTTCCTGGCTCACTGACGCCGCGGCAGAGCCCGTATCGTTTGCTGCCCGTGCAGTGTTGCACACCCTCAGCGAGGAAACTCGTGTCGCGGCCGAACTGTCGGCCACCAGGTCCCTTGCCGCCGAAAAGATCGCCAAGCTGACCGCTGACAACGACGCCCTTTACGACCGTCTCGCCAAGCTGACGGCGGACAACGACGCCCTTCGCGACCGTCTGGACAGAGCGCAAGAGCGCGCCGAGGTGGCCAGCACAAGGGCTGACAAGCTGCAGGACGAACTTCTGTCGTTCCGTGCGCGGACCAGTGCACAAGGTCAAACCGGCCCCACTGCCGAGGCAATCGCTGCCACCGCGTCCCAGCAGAGTCCGATCCACACCACGCCCGAGCTGTCTAAGCTGGCGTTCAAGGAGCTCGCGGACATGCCGAAATTTGGCGACACTGCCGAGTCGGTGCTCGCCTCCCCTCGAGCAACACATGGTCTGGCACAAGTATCTCGTGGATGTGCCAGAGGTGTTCAAGATCAATGCTCATGCCAAAAGGGCCGACGGCAAGTACGCCTCCTTCATCCGGAAGTGGCGCGAAACCAACGCCTTGGGCCGTTTCCTTTCCTTCGCTGTGTATGCAGACGCGATCCGCCAGACCGCGATGCATGGCGACCCCCCGGCGCTGGAGGCACTGCGCAAGCTGCACAAGCTCCGCTACCGCCCGGGCAAAGGCAAAGCTGCCCAATTCGTGGTCGACGTGCGCGACTTGCTGTCCACGGCCAACATCCCATCAGAGTCCATCGTGGCTGCTTTCATTTTCAGCACCATGCTGCCGGAGAGCTCGTTGCTCAAGGCTGGCGCGCGGTTGACGGCCGGGCTCCGGGAGGGATCGTTCGAGAAGATGGTTGTTGAGTTTTTGGCGGCCGAGGATTCGTTGTTGGCGGCATCACCAAGCACAGTGGTTGAGACGCACCTGGAGGACCGGATGGATGTTTGCGCCATCTCAAGCGACCAGATGGCCCGTCCACAACTCAAGTGCCCTCGCTGTGGTGGGATTGGCCACGTGGAGAGCAAGTGTGGCACCATGCTGGCATCAGATGTGCCGGGAAAAGGCCGTCGGGCTTAGGCGAGCAGGCACCTATGCCCAAGAAAACCCGACGCCGCCAACGCCGGCGCCGCAAACCTGCCCCGACTCTCGCTGCGGCGACGATCGAAGACCCAGTCACGGACCCTTCTCCTCCCCTGTGTGTGCAGTCCGATGGCAATGAATCTGACCTTTCTGCCTACATTGCTTCTATATTCGAGGTTGAGCGAAAGGGAACGCATCTCTACTTGGGCGCCACCATTGCAGATGCTGGTGGTGCCGGCAGGCCTGGCTTGCTCGGCCACATGCTGGACTCTGGTGCACCACGATCGTTTATTGACCGCACCATCGCAGAGTCGCTCAAGATGACCAAGATCCCCATTTCAAGCCCATTTTCGCTTCGAGGCATCGATGGCAAGGCGATTGCAGGTGGACAAGTGACGCACAAGGTTCGTGCAACAATTGCCGTCCCAAGAAGTGGCGTCGCACCCATTCGCCGTGTTGGAAAGCGCGGGACGCTCATTTTCGGCCGCAAACCCATCTCAGCGGGCCCCGTCCAAGACATTCCTCGTTGGGCTAGGGCCAAGGCGAAAGCTCGCCGCCACCGTGGTGCATTCTTCTGCCAAGGCTGTGTCGCAATCGACATGTTTGTGATTGAGTCACCACTGTTCGCTACAATCCTTGGACTTGATTGGTTCAAGGCAACTGGCGCCTCGCTTTGCCCTGCCGACGACCGCATTTCAATCCCGAACCCATGCAGCGGCCACTGTGGCAACAACCCTGCCAAGATGTGCGATCTCACCACTCCTGTTGGTGGTGAGGAGGGTAGAGACGTGGTTGCAGCGGCGGTACCTGGTATTGTCGACATTGACCCGCTGGAATGGGACGAGCGCGACGGGCCCCCGGACCTGACCAAGCCACCGCCTCCCTTGCCTGACCTACCGCCAGAGGTACAACTGTTTGCATCTGTGTTTGACGATGCTGGTGTTGCTTCGGTACCACCCCATCGTCCAGGGTACGACTGCAAGATTGAGCTTGTGGAGGGCAAGACGCCACCATTCCTGCCAATCTACTCGCTCACCGAGGCCGAGTCAGTCGAATTGCGGCGCACACTTGACGACCTCCTCAGCCGTGGTCACATTCGGGCATCCAAGTCTCCCTGTGGTGCGCCAATCTTGTTCGTGCCCAAGAAGGACGGCACCAAGCGGTTCTGCGTAGACTTCCGCCGACTCAATGCCTTGACGGTACGCAATTCGTACCCCATTCCACTCATTGCCGAGATTTTGGACCGCGTGCAAGGTGCCAAGTTCTTTTCCAAGCTCGACCTGCGCAGGGCGTACAATTTGTTGCGCATGGCCAAGGGTGATGAGTGGAAGACGGCATTTCGAACCAAGTACGGCCACTTCGAGTATTTAGTAATGCCGTTTGGGTTGATGAATGCACCAGGTGTGTTCCAAAGCTGGATCAATGACATCTTCCGCGACCTGCTCGACCGTGGCGTGTTGGTGTACTTGGACGACATTCTCATTTATTCCAAGACCCGGGAGGAGCACACCCGTATCTTGACCGAAGTGCTCTGCCGCATGCAAGAGCATGGCCTTTTTGCCCGCCGGGACAAGTGCAAGTTCTATGTGGATCAAGTGGAGTACCTTGGCCACATTGTGTCGGCTGATGGCGTGAGCATGGATGAGTCCAAGGTCAAGTCAGTGCAGGAATGGCCGGTACCCAAGTGCGTGCGCGATGTGCAGCAGTTCCTCGGGTTCGCCAACTGCTACCGTCGATTTGTCCAAGAATTCTCTCGCCTCGCTTACCCGCTCACGGTGCTCACGCGCAAGGACACGCCATGGTCATGGGGTGAACAGGAGGACACTGCATTTGCTGCCCTCAAGCGCGCTTTCACGACGCAGCCCGTGCTCGCTCACCCAGACCCGCTCAGGCCATTTGTGGTCGAGGCCGATGTGTCCAATTTTGCCATCGGTGCGGTCCTCTCGCAGCGCGATGACCAGGGCACGCTCAGGCCTGTTGCGTTCCACTCGCGCTCGCTCAAGGGTCCTGAGCTCAACTATCCGATTCTGGACAAGTAGCTGCTGGCAATCAAGGTGGCGTTTGAGGTGTGGCGACACCATTTGGAGGGCGCGCGGCACTCGGTCGAGGTCCTGTCCGACCACAAGAATCTCGAGTACTTCCGCACAGCCAAAGTCGAGTCGCAACGCCACGCCCGCTGGTCATTGTTCTTTGACCGATTTGACTTCCGGATCCAGTACACGGCTGGCAAGGACAACGGCCGCGCCGACGCGCTCTCGCGCCGCGCCGACTATGCCGCCGACTACAGCCCGGATTTCGGCCAGCAATTGCTTCCCGAGCGCGCCTTTGCCGTGGTCGCCGCTGTGCCCAATGTCGACTTGGATTCGGAAAGCGAGAGTGGGGACGAGGAGGTCATGATCCCGGCTGATCCGGTGGATTTGGACAAGGAGCCTGAGTTGATGGCGGCCGTGAGGAGGGGGATGGCTGAGGACGTGTTTGCCGAGTTGGTACGCAAGGACCCGGATCGTTTCCCCAACCTCAAGTTTGACGGATCTGGTCTCCTTTGGTTTGGCAAGCGGCTCTACGTCCCCGCGGGCCGCTCGCGCACGCTGGCGCTGGAAGAGCAGCACAAGTCGCGTATCGCTGGTCACCCTGGCCGCCGCAAGACTGTTGCCCTCATGTCCCGCGCGTATTGGTGGCAAGGCTGGCGCAAGGATGTGATGTTGTTTGTGGACACGTGCGACTGCTGCCAGCGGTACAAGGCGTCCCGCCAACGGCCAAGCGGATTTCTCGAGCCGTTGCCAATTCCTGACCGCCCATGGGGTTCAATCTCGGTCGATTTCATTGTCGCACTCCCCGAGTCAAAGGGTATGACGTGCGTGATGACGGTGGTAGACCGCCTCACCAAGATGGCACATTTCGTCCCGTTCCCTGGACCGCCATCCGCACCTGACATGGCGGACGCGTTTATCACTCACATTGTCCGGTTGCATGGCCTGCCTGATGACGTGGTGTCTGATAGTGGATCCCAATTCATTTCGGCGTTCTGGGATGGGTTGTGCAAGGCGCTCGGGATCAAGCTCAAACGCTCGACATCCTATCACCCACAGACCGACGGCCAGACGGAGCGAGTCAACCAGGTCTTTGAGCACTACCTCCGCCCGTACTTGACCTCGCACCAAGACGATTGGCTTGACCTGCTGCCGTTTGCCGATTTGGCGTACAACAACGCCCAGCACGACTCAACCGGCAAGGCGCCGTTTGAGGCCAATTATGGCATGTTGCCCCGCTTCTCGTTGTCGCCGGCTGCTGCTTCTCAAGCTCCCGGTCTTGTCCCGCATACAGACTGCATCCGCCAAGTTGATGCCGAGCTGCGCGAGCGTTTGGTCAAGGCTAGGGCCC
>MCFL01000439.1:0-12511 GCA_002102555.1 Catenaria anguillulae PL171 | reverse complement strand
GGTTGGTCGCGCGGATGGCGTGAAGCTCGAAGAAACGTTCGGCGTTGCCTTCGTTGGCGGTCTTGAGCCATTCTTGGATGCCGTCCGGCGAGCGGTCGGCGATGGCGCCTATTTGCTGGTCGGTGAGCATTGCAGCAATGGTGTCGCGCAAGTGTTTCGATGGGCCGAATTAATTGGAGAGTAGGCTACGGCGCGGCCAAGTCGAGATTCCGGCACTCGTTTGGTTCTCTTCAGCCAGTTTGTGTGGATTGTGACAGGTGGGCAATCTGGCTCGATGGATGAGGCATCGCGGGTAGGACGCAGCATGGTGCGGGCTTTTTTGGCTGCATTTGCGGGAGGTGTGAATGCCGTGAGTGTGAGTGACTTTTTTGTGAAACATTGGTGATTAATTTCTCTTTTCGCGGGGATCGAATCAATTTTCTATTGCCAGTTCGACGCGTTGCCTCCATCACGTGAAAAGTGAATGGGACACAGCTCTCCTGCATATACTCTTCTCATGCGGGGCGACGGGGGCAAAAAGCATTTTAGCACTTCCGTAGCACTGTTCCCTACGCAATCAATGCGTGCAAGTCGTTTATCTGTCCTCAAACCTCCTTCAAGACGCAACACAATACACGAAAAGGGAAGGCGACACATTTGAGCCTTGCATGAGAGTTTTCAACCGCATTCTGTAGCCTGGCCGTAGTCGCTCACCGACTAAAATGTCCAATTATGCTCGATCCGGCAAGCGTACCCTTAGCCCTCTGCCGGCCGCGTAAAACAGATTGATTTCGATCGGACTCAGTCCGTCGTCCGTCGCCATCGTGCGACAAGGCCTCACTGTTCCGACTTTTGAATCAGTCTCAATCTTGCCAGGGGTGCGAAACCCTGCGCTCAGGCTTTCCCGGTAGGAAGTAAGCAGCCGAGGGCGATCTCCACATCAAGTCGCTGCGTCGGACGACAGGCTCAGATGTAGTCAATGCGGAGCATGCATGCCGAGGCGAGACGCATGTGGAATGGGAGCGGCATGGTGAGCTAAGTAGGAATTAGGTACCTTGCTAGGTATCAAAACCTGCAAAGGACTTGGCAGTTGGCTCCTATACCATCGTAGCAACGTAGCCTCGACGGTTGGAAGCTTGAGGGTTGGCAAACTCAACCCTCCATACGTGCATGTAGGTCATCTCAGAATGACAGCATTATTGCGGTTGTCGTAAAAAGATGAACAAAAGGACGCGTTTTGTCTTCAACTTTGTCGTTAGTTCAGACCGAACATGAGTCGTCAAGAGTTAAAGACATGCCGATCACTGACAGAAGTTGACGACAACTTTCACCTCTATTGCACACCTACATAAAAAATATGCCTGAAAATTGTACACAAGACAGTCATACCATGTACATTGCATGGCTCATTTTTTATTCATACTTTTTTGGCCGGGTAGGGGCTAGAAGCTGTTCCTACGTTGAAGACGTCTTCAATCACGCGAGTTCAGCTTTTAACGGAAACGGCAATACCTCGCAAGTCAAGTCATTGACAGGGTCACACTGGTCATGCGATGCGTCTCGCCGCGCCACGCCTACCCTTGCCGACACATTCCTTGTTCCCGCTGCAACGCCAAGTCAATATGCAGGCGAGTCCAACTCACGATCGGCTTGTCTGACTGCTGTCAGCCGCGATCTCAACACCAGACTTGGACTCGCGATCACCAAATGTTGGTGAGACATTTTGCAAACGCGTACCGCAATCTCTCCTTGATATCTGGCAGTCTTTCGATATCTCGGCTTTCCATGTTTCATACGCGTTCTTCGTCCTTCCACTGTGATCTCAAATGACGAAAAATCGGGCAACGGTGGCGGTATTCTTGACCTTGAGATTACGATCAAAGGACCGGGTCCCGCATATATAAACTGCGGAGGATGAAAATGTAGGTCAGGCGACATATTTCAGCGCTCAACCTTTCCTGCAGCAGTTTGCGGAGGCTCGCCGTTCCGGTTCGCCGCTATCCTATCAGCCACATTCATTCCATAGTGCGCACTGTGGATGCATGTTGCAACGTGTTTGATGCACCCGGCTCGTTGTGTATGTTTCCGATACCGACCCGCGGCGGCTGCAAACCCCACCGGGACAGGCGGACACGCAATCAGCAAATTGATGACTGGTGCATAACGCGAGACACTCTCACCTTGCATCTTTCCGTTGCAAATCCGAGTCCCCGACCATATCCCTCTCTCAGTTTGCCTTGTGTCCTTGTCTTTGCGCGATAATCTTGGGAGTTGATGCCTTCAACACACCGCCTGTTGATTGTAGCTAGTCTCCTCACAATCACTTCATTTGGATGGACTTGTGCCCGGCATGATTCGGAAAGTGTCGTCGCCGCTACGATATCCGACTACTATCAGCTACCTACTGAATGGTCAAAGACTCTCAGGCGTAACCACTCAAGCGCTACAAATACCGAGGCCAACCTCGACCAACTCGCCTCCCGTCAACGACATCTCATCATCATCAACGACCCAACTGTCCCATCCCATCCAACCCAAAGCTCTATTCTACTTCATTCATAATGCACGCCTCTTTCTCCACACTGCTTCTCGCCTTGACGGCTCTCACGGCCCACCTCGCCACGGCTGCTCCCATCACCACTGCTCCCACCGCCGCATCCAAGTGCACTTCCCACCTCGCCTTCACTGGCCGCGACTTGCCCTTTGCCTACGATGACGGTGCCACGTCCACTCTCCTTCCCACTGCCGACTCGCCTCAAGCCAACCAGCAAGCATGTATCGACTGGGCCAAATCGCAAGGATTCTACGTCGCGACGCTGTCCACAACGGGTGTGCCCGAAGGCCAAGTCAAATGCTACGCCAAGAACGTGCCGCACTACCCCGAGTACAAGTACGGCATGTATCGCCAAAAGGTGTGGGAGGACGAGGTGTATCTCGGGCCCTACAACGTGATCGGATACGACATTCCCATTCGCTGGTGGGGGACGTATGGCCAAGGTCTCTCTGCGTGCGATTCGTACACGGTCGAAGGCGAGGGTCAGAACCAGCAGTACTACTGCAAGCGGTATCCGACTGCCGAGGGCGCAACATTGTTGTTGGCAGCCGGGTGCCCCAAGTCGTAAATTGACCTTATCAGGCGAGGTTTTGGTGTGAACGATAATGTGATATTGTGACTTGGATAGCATTTGACTTTTTTGTTGTTTTTGGGTGTGAATCTTTCTTCTCTCATTCGACTGTCCTTGGCACTGTTATGCGCGACTTGTGTGTGTATGTGTGTGTTTTCTCTTGCAGTACTACCCTAATTCCGTGTAAATACTTGATACAATGTCCTGTCCAATTATAAAGATTTTGGCCGGAACTCGAATGGCGAATTCCCAATAATCCGACGGAGAATCTAGTATTACATCTGAAATCGCCAGCTGATTGGGAAGGAGAAGCGAGAGACTGCATTACATGAGAGAAACTTCGATTGCATAAAGAACATAACACATCCACAACAACCCTCTTGCAAATCTTTACTCGTCATCCTCCTCTTCCTCATCAAACTCTTGCTCTTCTTCCTCTTCTTCCTCTTCTTCCTCTTCTTCCTCTTCCTCCTCTTCTTCCTCCTCCTCCTCCTCGTACTCTTCCTCCTCCTCCTCCTCCTCGTACTCTTCCTCCTCAACCACCTCTTCATGCTCCTCGTAGTACTCCTCCTCGTACTCCTCCTCATCGGATTCACGCGAAATGTGCATGCGACCAACGCTCTCGGCCGCGGCGGCAACCGAGCCTTGCTGACGCTTGTTGCGGCCCTCACCCGCGGGCTTCTTGGCACCCGATGGCTTCTTGCCAGCAGCAGGCTTCTTGCCGCTGATGCGCTGCGACTCGTAAGATTCGTAGTCTTGGAGGGCGTGGCCCGAGCCTTGGGTGGTGAACCATGTCGAGTCGAGCACTTAAATGTGCACATTGGCCGCGCAAAACACATGAGTCAGTCACTCGGTCTTCAACCAAAAGAAAAGGAGCGAAAGCAAAGAATGTCAATGTAAAAACAACATACGTTCCGGGTGCGACGCAGTCACGTTGGCCGACTGCTGTCCGTCAATGGCATCGACACGCTTCATGAGCTGGCGCCACGACTCGTTGGTGTGCTCGAGAATGACGTGAATGAGCGCGTTGGTGAACTTGCTTCCGTCCATGCCGCCAAGGCACACTTGCTCGTCCGTGGCCGACGAGAGGCACACGATTTCCGCGGCGGTTTGCGCGCCCGTTTCCAGGTCGGCGACGGTGCCCGAGTGGCACGAGTCAAAGATCAGAAGCTACATGAGAGATCGTGAAACATGACAGAGTGAATTGCCGTGCAAATCAAAGAATGGATTGGAATGACGTACCACGCGGACACCCTCGGGAATCTCGAGCAACCACTCCTTGATCTCATTGTCGACCATGGGCCCATCCGACAAGAAAATGCACTCGTCCTTGCCATCCTCCTCGTCGCAGTCCTCGGCGTCGATGCTACCGCCATGGCCCGAGTAGTAGAACAAGAGAAAATCGCCCGCCTCGGCATTGACAATCATGTTGGCGAGCGCCGACCGGACTTGATCCTTGACGAGCGGAAAGCCCAGGCGGTCAGTCAAGACCTCGACATTGTCGATACCGAGCGACCGCGCAAAGTTGCTCATGCGCATGGCGTCCACAATGCATCCCTTGAGCTCGGACGCGCCCGTTTCGTGCTCGGGAGGGTAGGTCATTCCAACGCAGACGGCAGCAGATGGCATGTTGATGGCGGTGTATAAGGGTTGAGGAGTGTGTTCGAGTCCAAGGCTGGAAGATGCGTTTGCATGGGTTGCATGCGAGATCGTAGTTGGATGCTGGTCCGTAAAGTGAGGGATGGATGAGGCGGGAGGCCGTTGGCTTTATATCTTTGGAGACGGCGGCCCGGCCTCGGCACGCCGCCCACACTCCCCGTGGCACTTCTCCAAGTCATTTCCGGCTGGCCAACCCTGGCCGGAGTCACAGTTCGCCTTCGCCAGCGTTCCTCGCGCATCGATCCGTGTGAGCACGCTCGCGAGCAGTTTGGCTCGATGGCAAAAGGCGGCCGAAACGGGCCACCATTTCGTGTGCAAACCTGACTCGCGACTGCGTCAAACGTGTGTCATATCAAATTCATGACGAGGATTCCTGTTTGGGGAGTGATGCATCTAATGTCTCAAGCGGCCGCTGTTTCAGTGCCACACATGCACGGTGTGGTGATGATCAAGGAGCAGTGCGCGACGAGCGTTGGGCGTTGGCGAAGAAGCAACACGCTAAAATGGCCGCCAACCAGGGCATCTTTTGTCGCTGCTGCCGCTGGCGAACCCTGTTTCGAATTCGTCGTGAGCCACGCACCCAAGCATCTCTGCATCGATCTGGTGCATGCGCATGCTCGGTTAACCCGGATCTTTGATTTCCCTAATTCCTATATCGTTCATTTCCCCACTTGCATTGGAATTTTTCGTTCCGTGCAGATATCACACCTGCAGTTCATGCTGATGTAGCTTCGACGCGCCTCACACAGTGTCAGTAGCATCCACTCATGGTGCCAGGCTCAGTATAAATATGTGGGCAACTCGAGGTGGTAGTAAGTATAAGCTGCACTGTTGAACCAACTTGAGACAGTCACCGACATGCGTTCATGATGATCTCGGACCAGCATTGTCAAGCAGACGAAATCGTTGTTCGGGCCAAGGTGGATCGTGCGCGAGATATTTTCACAGAAAGAGCATACAAAGCAAGTGAAAGCACATGCTCCTCACACATCCAAGTAATATACACATCCGCCCATTCCCGGCTCATCAATCATCAACCTCGGCACCCTCTCCACGACCCCAACCACTGCCCCTCTCCCACCGGCTCCCGCTCCGACTCCTTCGGCCCCAACCAACTCACTCACCCTCCCTACTCTTCTGCGTAACTCCACATCCGCAACCACATACCCATCCCACATTCTCGCCACGGCCTCCCTTCCACCAACCCTCGGACACCCGGCCACACTGAGTGCGCGCAAATGCGGCCAATAACTGAGCGCCGCGTGCACCACGCGGCCGGAAATGCGCGGACACCAAGCGATCCCCAGTGCGCGAAGTGCAGGCAGCACGGGTGCGAGTTTGGCGAGCGACCAGTCGCTCAAGTCGCGGCAATGTGTCAGGTCCAAATGCGTCAGCTTGAGCGAGGCGACGGCGCTGGCGGGCGTGCCTGCCCCTGCGGCGAGCGACGCTAGGGTCAGGTCGGTCAAGTGCGGGTTCCATGCAAGTGACAGGCGCATGAGCGTGGGCGCCGAGAGCCCAAGTAGAGATGCAAGGAGGGCATCGGGAAGGTGGGTACCCGCGAGGTTGAGGCGCGTGAGGCGCAGCGGCGCAGAGTGAGGCGAAAGGAGCAGGGATGTGAGGAGAGACGGTGTTAGGGATTTGATGAATGAGAGGTTGAGGTGTGTGAGCCGAGGTGGCGGGAGGTAGTCGCTTGACGTCGACAAGGAAATGGTGGGCGAAGGAGGGGTGGATGAGATGGACGGCGACGTGGATGAAGATAGGTCCATGCCGTACACGCCAAGGGGCGGCAGGTCAGATTTGCTGGACCAGTGCAGGTCGCCGTTGGACGCCGTGCGGCGAAGTAATGACGGCGAGGGGGCCGCTGCCGACACACTCCCAGCCACCTCGCGTCCGTCCAGCGCCAACGCCCACGATGAGATGCACACACATTGCTCGTCACCCAAAGTTGCATCCACCGCCTCCCACCCGCCCATGCCCACACTCTGCTTGACCTCGTCGCACGTCCTGGCCCTCGCAATCTTGACCACCCTCGACACCAACGCTGCCACCTCGCGTTTCCCCCGAGCTCCATCCTCCAACCTGGAAATATCCAATCCGCGCACATATGCAAACACGGGCACACCCGCCCCAAATGCATGTACGCGACACTTTGTGCTTGCCATGGCCACATGCGCCGAAACAAATGTGCGCAAGGCACACACGTGCAGCGATACACTTAATCGCCGAAGCTGTGTGACCGACTCGACCGCAGGCACTTCGTACAGTACGGGCGCCACCGCGGAATACACACGCTTGCACGCGCGCGCCAAATGCGCAAGCTGTGTGTGAGGGCGGGTGGCGAGCATGGGGTCCGATACGTGCGCGGGTGTCGAAAAGACGTATTCGGCAATCAGGTGCAGGAGTTCAATGGGTAAATGGTCAAGTTTGGCGAGCAGTGAGGTTGGGCGCGGGGCAGACGAGCCGCCGCGCGCGCGCCGAAAGTGCGGAGGAAGTGTTGGCGATGGTTGTGGCGAGACACTGGCTTGAGTTGTGGAGAAAAGCGATGCGAGCGGGTCGAGTGGGGTCAACAGAAGCGGCGACGCTGGGCCGCTACGTGTATGCATCAAGTCGGGTTCCGCGGCTAGAGCTACGGGAACCGCAGTGTGGGCGGCGGCCGGATGGTGAGCGCTGGTTGGCGGCGGGGTACGTGCGTGCTGTTCGTGGTTCGAGGATGGTGACGGAATAAGCACGAGGAGCGAGTCGACAGAAGGAAGGCTTGATGGGCGGCGCTTGCGCTTGCCGGGCAACGGTGGCCGCGGCATACCGACCGCGGAGGCGGATGCCGCAGGAGCAGTATCGGTCATCATGTCGTCGTTACGGTCGTCGTCAATGGACGCCATGGACACGTCGGCATGGCTGATATCAACATCCATAGGCACTGACACTGCGGGGTCTGGACCTCCAGTTCGGTACACGGCCCGCGCTTGCAATTGCATACTGCGGACGGTACTGGCACCTGCTGTGGTGGCGGCGGGCGGTGCCCTTTGAGTCGGGCTGCTGCTGCCAAGTTCGAGGCTGAGGCCGAGGGCGGCGGCCAGAATGGCATCGGATGACCCGGAATCGTGCAGGTCGAGGTCGAGCTCTGAGCCTGGGGTAGTCTGCTGCTGGCTCTGATGGCTCTGATGGCTCATTGTTGGTGATGATGATGACTTTGTGACGATTTGTCGTCGACTGGAGGCCAGTGACAGTCAAGAGTCGGCTTTCCGGTAAGTATCGTCCGGCAATGCGCGGCAGGCAGTGCGAGACGGACGTGGAACGGAACGTGGACGTGAGACTCGAGGGGCGATGCGCTGCGCCAAATGGACGGTCGACTTGCTTCGGTCTCGCTGCGATATACATGCATACGATATTGTGCTCGTACAGGTCAAGACTCACAGAACGGTTCAAGAATAAGTCTTCACATGGACGTAGTCGCTGGCAAAAGCTGTGACGTTCTCCTTGGTGCCGACGTCACGCGCCAAGCCTTTCAACACCAAATGAATAAGCCTTGCGAATCTCAAGGCACAGCTTCAAGTCACTGCCCCCTCAAAATGTAAAACCGAAAACGACAATTGCAATCATGAATGCCAATGCAACGGGCACAGGCAAGTACAACAACAAAAAAGAGGTTTCGAGAAGCATCATGGTGATGGAGGAGGGATACAAGCATAGGCATGGAAGGCAGGAGCGCAAGGATGAGATGAGAAATCTAACGAGAGAAACAAGTGAAACGAGGGGCAAAACAACCGGAGCTGATATCCAGTGGGATGCTGAGATATGATGGAACGACAACTCCTTACATGGCCACGGCAGCAGCAACCAGACCCACAACAGCTGCGCCCGCCATGGACACGGCTGCCGACACGGTCCACGCGGCCTTATCGGCACCGGACCCAAACGAGCCCGTGGTCGACCCGGCCTTTGCCGGATCCGCCAACCCGCCAGGACCAGGCGCGTTGCCGTTGGCTCCGCCCGCCGCAGGATCCGTCACGTTGGACGTCAAGGGCTTGAAATTGCAATCCAAGTTGCACCAGTTCTTTGAGTTGTTGATGCAGAAGGGCTTGTCGCGTGCACCGGCCTTTGTGTCAACCGGGTACACGGAACTGATGGCGGAAATGAGCGAGTCTGGGTGATCGGCCTTCATGTCCTGTGCAGAGTTCCACAACATGACGCCATTGAACCCTTGGTCCTTTGCCCATTGCGCCTTCATCTTGACCGTCTCTGGCCCGTCCACAAACCAAACATTCGACCCGTCAAAGTACACGACAATGCCGCGCTGCGTGTCGACGGTGCGCGTCCACTTGCCCTTGGAAAACCGGTCCAGAAGCACATTGTACGCAGTGGGCTCGAGCGGCTTGAGTCCAGACGTGGGCGCACCAAACCCGGGAATGCCGCGGAACGCCGCGTTGCTCGACAAGCCCGAATATCCCGTGCCGTACAAAGGAATACCCACCACCAACTTTTCCTTGGGAATGCCGCGTTCCAAGTAGGTCGACAAGCCATACTCGACATTGTTCTTCTTTTCCACGTCCGAGTCGCCTGCCGTGGCACGCAACGTGCCGCCACCCCACGTGCGCGGCTGGCCGTGTTGGTACTCGTAGGCCATGACCAGCATGTGGTCGACCGACCGGCCAAACGCCACCCACGATTCGGGCTTGCCCTTGAAGATGAATCCGGGCGTGGCGGCTGTCAGCGAGTACTTGCCATTGTAGGCGGCGCGCGCCTCGGTGAAGAAAAGAGCCAGGTTGTCGTAGTCGTTGTCCGAGAATTTCCAAAAGGGGAATTCCTTGGTGTCTTTGGCGGTCGAAGGGAATTCCCAATCTAATTGTATACAAGTGGTTTGATTTGACGAACGCAGGTAAGAATCTGGGAGTTGAACAATAAAGAGAAGATTTGACCAAAACAAATGGGTGCGTACCGATATCCAAGCCATCAAATCCAAACTCATCCATCAATGCGGCCGACGTATCAATGGCGCGCTTGCGGGTTGCTTGACTGGACATGGCCACGGAAAAGTTGTCTGACCACGTCCACCCGCCAATCGACATGATGGTCTTGAGGTGCGGGTACTGCTGCTTGAGCAAAAACGTCTGGTACAGCTCGCCGCGCAAGCAAGTGCCCTGGCACTCGCACCGACGCGTGTCGCGGTTGCCCATGGACCGCTGCATGGCCTTTGGGATCGAGTCACGGCCCGCAGGCGTAAATGTAGGGCCTTGCATGGTCACGGTGCCGTCCGTGAGGATGTTGGCAAACGAAAAGATGACGTGGGTGATTTTGTTGCCTGGCTGCTCCCAGGGCTTGAGGCCGCCTTCTTGGCCGTAGTAGTAACTCTGTGTTTGCGTTTACGACGATGAGCAGCCGTGAGCATGCACATATACAGATACAGTGCGACAGTGCCGTCAGAGGCAAGTAAGTGGACGCACGAAAATGGCGCCGGCGGCGTTGGCGTGCTGGACGCTTGCTGCCAGAGCAAGCAGCATGACCGCCAGGGTCACGACGAGGGCCCGGGCAGACGAGAACATCTTGAGTGTGTGTTTGTGTAAAGGTCTATTCGGAAGGCTGCGGTAACTGAGGCCTGATGATGTTGGAGAGGGTGATGACTTGAGCGAGAACTTGTGTTTGGATGCGTTGACAGAGAGAGAGCTCTAATGAAAAAAAAAGGCGATGTGGCTCTCTTGAATGGAACGGAATGGAATGGACCAATGCGCTCAGTGGTGCTTTACATGGACTCAAGCTTGCATTGCATTGATGGGATGAGGAACAAGAAACGGCGTTGCGTCGGTTGCCTTTGGTGGTGAGCATCCGCTGCTGCTGCTGATGGACGTTTGGCTGCGGATGTGGAAGACTGCCCAAAAAAAGAGGATCGACGCCCAACATGAAAACCCATTGAAAACCCTTCCATGGATTTTCCTTCAAGTCCGTGGCTCGTTCGCGTGGCGTTGCAGTGGGCTGGTTATGCCCTCGGGTGCGCGCGATGATTCAAGTTGAGTTCAAGTTCCCACACCCACAAAGACGTTCTGTTCTGGTGAGAGAATTGACTTAAACTGGTGAATAGTTAGATGACAGAAGCACAGGCATTCCCCCCACCCGAACGTCTAACTGTTTCCCAACTACACTATTTGAACTTGCGCGAGACCAGCCCAGATGCATTCCACCACCTCTTCACGACTGGCACCAACCATGAGCCCCATGCCATGGACAAATACTGAACGAAAATGTCGAGCGAAAGCGTATCCATCTTGAGCTCGAGCCCGGAGTCGCGCCTCCACCCGAGCACATCCAAATCCCCATTGGCCGTTGCGTGATCCAGCGCGCGTGTCGTGTACGTGTACTTGAGCCCGGACCTTGTCATGATCCACTCGAGCACTGCGACTTGTCCACGCTCGCTTGCCGCATCCAGAGATACCTCTTCGGCCGGCAGCCCGAGCTGTCGCGCCATGTGCAGCACAACGGGCTTGCCGCCCGCCATGGTCCCGGGCATGGGATCACCTCGCGCGCGGGAGGCACGTACCCTCAAATGGTAACTGGTCCAGGTGTTCATTGGCGGCAGTGCCTGAGAATGTGCAAGTTTTCAAACCCTTTCGGCCACTTGACCGCATCAAAACTCGTCGTACCAACTCGGAAATAGCCCAACTTGTTGCGCACAATGTGCTCCACAGTTGCAATGTCCACCTCGCCGGTGCGGTACTGATTGAAGAGCCATTGTCGATGCACGCCGCTGCAAACTCGGCGACGCATGTTGCAGCACAATCCCGGACATGGACTTGATACCCTTGCGCGAAATGGACCGCTCGCGCCAAAGCTTGAGCACGGCCGTGTGGCTGTTTGATGCGGCGCCATGCAGAGCTTGCGCAGACCAGTGGTGGTACTCGTTCCCAACCTTCTCTTTCGATTATCACTTAAGCTCACCCAATTGCCCGTTGGTTGCCGCACTTTCCATGGCCTGCGTGTCAGATTTCGGACAAAACCGAGTTTGCGACCACCATTGCAATACGGGCAAGTTGCCAGCAGCCGACGGCTCGTCAAACGCGTGCGACCAGTATTCCAGCGGTCGATGTTTTGCGTGCAGCTATTCCAAGACGTGAATGTGGCCGTTGGCGCTGGAAGTGTCGGCAAAATGCACTTTGGAGCCTTGGCGAAGATGGTCGCGCGAGCGAATGAGGCTCGGTAAGAAGCGTCACTGGCCTTCACTGCTGGTGCATGCGCGCTGAATGGTCCACTCGAGCTCGGTCACGAAAATGATTGAGAAGTGCCAGTGGGAGGGCACATGCCGTGGGATACCAACCAGTCGAGCACGTGGACGTGGCCAGCTGCTCCCGCCATGAAAACGGAGTGGGTTGCAATGGTCGCGTGTGAATCCTCGGGTGTAGTACACTGTCACCAGGCGCCAAAACAGACTGGATGAGCTCGAAATTGCCGTTGTAGCACGCAAACGGTAACTCAAAGGCAATTGACTTGGTGTTGCGAAAAATAACAGGGTATCCAAATCCAACCGGTCAACCAGCCCAAGGGCCACCACAATGTACTTGACTCGAATACCGGCACCGCCGCCAACTAGTTTCGCTCGTGTCATCAGTCAGAGACATGGTAATGCTTGGCCAGAATGGCGTACGCGACCGCCTGCTGGGACGCAACCCACTGGTCCTGCGGAAACTTGTCAAACCACCACTTGACGACCTCGAGCCTGCCATGCTTGCACGCCAAGTCAATCGCTTGCATCGAAGGGCACG
>MCFL01000438.1:0-12785 GCA_002102555.1 Catenaria anguillulae PL171 | reverse complement strand
ATCGCCGTATGAGACGCGAGGCAGCGACGGGTGGGCGGGCGGCTGATCCTGGTGGGCGGCGCGGCATGAGCGATGGAGGTAGTGGTTGTCGATGGGCGAAGACTGAGCTGGAGCTGGAGCTGGATTGAACAAGTTCGGTTTTGGTTGGCTCGCAGCGGGACCGGGTGAGTTGGTGAAGATGAGGGAAAGATGACGAAGAGGCAAGAGTTCGAGGAATCGGAGGTCGAGTGGGAGCAGTCGCAATGGTACATGTGATGGGTTGCGAGTAAACTGCCGAACATCTGCGTTGGGTGGTGCTAATGGAGGAGGCGGAGGCTGGACCGACTCCATGGCAATGCCGAATCCTTTCGCTCGTTTGGCCGGCGCGGCTGGGCATCCTGTTGCTGCTCCGGGACCCGGTACGCCTCTGGGATCGGGGAACGGGCGGTCGTGTTGGAGAGTTCCTCGCGGCCTTGGGCGTGGCTGCTGATTCGTCCGACGTCCACGTCCGTTGTCGAGACGGTGTTCTTGACCGCCGCCGCCGTGACCGTGACCGATGCCGCGGCTTTTGCGATGTTATGGGCTGCGCCGGTGGTGGTGCAGGTGCCGAGAATCCGGCCTCTTCCAACCCGTCCTTTGCCCTCTTTGCACGCATCAAGGCCAACGGCCACAGGTCGCATTGATCTTGACGCAGCTCGTTTGCCAAAACGTCAGTGGATCACCAAAGTACCGAGCAATTACTGGCGCCGCATCCGTGGTAAAAGGATCCAATTGCCCAACATGATCACCACAAATCAATCTTGACACTGCGCTCCACATGAGCTGGCATGCCGTCGTGCACTCGCGGTCCGTGCCGGATGGCGGTGCATCAATACCATCCAACTCTTCACGCAGCAAATTCCGGACTCTGGCCGATTTGACATGCCTATCGATCCAATCCAAGCAAGCTTGGCGGCCGCACCCATTACCGGGGGAGGTGGTTGGCGATCTGCCATAAATGTGGAGCACGTGCACGTATTGGAGCCACCCGACCATGGGAGTCAACATGTCCTTGGGAACGATCGACTGCGTCAATGACGTGGCGGCGGGGAACGCGCGGGCCAATAGGAGCGACGCGAGCGCTGATCTGTTGGCTGTGAAAGTGGAGAGATGTATACCAGATTCGTGGGCGAGTGCGGAGAGGGTGCCCTTGAGGTTGAGAGACGCGGCAGCTATGTGAATTAGTGCGACGAGGCGAATGCGGGAGAGGGCATCATGGTCATGGTGTGAGTGAGGAGAGAGTGTTTGTGCTAGAGAGGAGAGGAGTGAGCGGTAGAGATCAAGTTGAGGGGTGAGGTTGTGGATGCGAGACTGGAGCTCGTTGATGTGGTCAGTCAGCGTGGTTGTTGATTGTTGCCTAAGTTTTGCAACATGATGGGTTCCAGTAGTGCGGCTTGGATTCAAGACGGCGGACGCAGAAGTGGAGGTGGATGTGTGAGAAACAGGGATTGGCACACTTTGGTCAGCAGAAATCGTGGGCAGGGAGAGTGGCTGTTGATGTTGGTCTGCCCATTTGGATCGCTGGTAGAGGTTTGCAGTTGAGGTGGTGGTGGAAGACTGGGACGTGGCGATGAGCCTTGGCAGCGACGGAACAGATGCCATGGAGGCCACGGAGGCCAAGGAAGAGGACGAAGTCATGGTTGCGCTCGAGATGATGATGTTGCTCAAGGTCATGGCATGGCATGTGGCCCCGGGTCCTGTGTGTCCAATGTGGGAACTCTTGGCGTCGACGATATCATCGGGCCGAACACGGACAGTACATCAGCGACCCAGAGTCCGCCGATTGCACGCGTTTCTCCTGTTCCCGGCCGGCCATTGCATCCATGCCCGTGAGTTTACCCGAGCGGTTCGTTTGAGCGCCCAACAAATCGTCAGAAGCTTGAGTCTCGCCATCGTCTGTCTCTCTCTGGTCAGTCGCCACATTATTAACCATTCGACATTGAGTTGCCGGAATCAAGACTTGCACAATGGTATGTTATGCACAAAAAACACACCCGTCCCCGCTTTCTTGCTCTGATCGTCTCCCTCCGCCTTGTCCTCGGCGTCGCCCCTCGCATCCGTGACGTCTCCACCGGCCTAACCATTACAAAAAAAAGTCAAAGGCCAGCGACAAGTGCGACGGCAACGCAAAACCACGGCCTGCGTCTCTATCCAGCTGGTCCTCGCTGCTCGGGAGTTGCTGTGGATCAACCTCGCAAGATCACATTGGCCTTGGCCATGACCATTCCGACGCCGACCAACTCAAGCGACATTCCAAATCCTATGGCACCATCGACGCCGAGCCCTTGCCATTGCCGTCATCCTTTATCGCCTCGCAAACGTGGATCGCTTCCATGCACTCGTCTGTCTGTCTGCTGCCCCACTTGCTCTCATTGTCTTCGACACGTTATACTCACTTGCCTGTTGCCCTTTTCACGTAAAACATGTTTGTCTAGACCTCGCTCGCTGCCACTGCTGCCTCCAAAGTCCCGCAAGCCGCCCGCGGCTTCCTCGACTTTGTCAATGCTTCGCCGTCGCCCTTCCACGCCGTTGCCGAAGCGCGCCGCCGCCTCGATGCCGCGGGATTCACGGCCCTCAAGGAGCGCGAGTGCTGGGACGGAAAGCTCGTGCCCGGCGGCAAGTACTACTTTACGCGCAACGCCTCGTCCGTGATTGCCTTTGTCGTTGGCCAAAAGTTCAAGCCCGGCAACGGCTTTTCCATGGTTGCTGCCCACACCGACTCGCCTTGCCTCAAGCTCAAGCCCGTCAGTGGCAAGACAAAGAACGGATACTTGATGGTTGGCGTGCAGACGTATGGCGGTGGCTTGTGGCACACTTGGTTTGACCGCGACCTGGGTGTTGCCGGGCGTGTCATTGTCAATGGCAAGGAGCACAAGCTCGTCAAGATTGACGAGCCCATTTTGCGCATCCCGACCTTGGCCATTCACTTGGACCGTGCCGTCAACGATGGCTTCACTTTCAACAAGGAAAACCACCTGATCCCCGTGCTCGCATCGGTCGCCGAAGCCGAACTCAATGCACCCGCCGCGCCAAAGGTCGAGGGCGCAAAGCACCACTCGATCCTGCTGGCCATGCTCGCCGAAAAGCTGGGCGCCAACGTGGACGCAACCGCCATCAACGATGTGGAACTGTGCCTGTTTGACACGACCCCGGCCGTGATTGGCGGTGCCCTTTCCGAGTACGTGTTTGCCCCGCGCTGCGACAACCTCGTCATGTCCTACACTGGCTTGTCTGCGCTGCTCAACCACGCGGCCGATGCCGAGGCCGTGGCCAACGACGAGGCCGTTGCCCTCGTGGCCCTCTTTGACAATGAAGAGGTTGGGTCGCTTTCCGCCTACGGCGCTGATTCGCACTTTCTCGAGTCTGCGCTGCGCAGGGTCACGTCGGGCGTGGCCACGGATGCGCATGGCAGGTCCAGCAGTGCCTTTGAGGAGGCTATGCAAAAGAGTTACTTGGTCAGTGCAGACATGGCCCATGCTCTTCACCCGAACCATGCCGAAAAGTACGTTCCTTTTTCCCGCCTCGAATGTTAAAATGTCAAGCATGCAAGCATGACTGACAAAATTTGGTGCTTCAATTCTAACAATTCCCACCAGGCACGAAGACTTGCACCAACCGCGCATGAACAAGGGAGTTGTCATCAAGCACAATGCCAACCAGCGCTATGCCACCACGGCCCCGACGTCGGCGCTGCTTCGTGCCGCCGCCCAACGCGCTGGTGTCCCGCTCCAAGAGTTTGTTGTACGCAACGACTCGCCCTGCGGGTCCACCATTGGGCCCATCTTGTCGGGCAAGTTGGGCTTGCGCACCATTGACGTGGGCAACCCGCAATTGTCGATGCACTCGATCCGCGAGCAAGCAGGCACAAAGGACATTGAAGAGGCCATTCTGTTGTTCACGGCCGTGTTCAAGCACTTTGCCCAGATTGACAAGGAGTTGATTGTGGATTGAAGTTGGTCGCATGAAAGGCAGGCATGAATGTTGCCTGTTTACTCTTGTGTGTGTGTGTGTCGCTTTTGTTCTGTTCAAGTTTGGAATGAATGTTGGAACGGTGTCCCAGCTTAGCTTCCAGCTTCGGTGGCTTTGTACGATGCAGCCCAAAAGAAGCACCCGCCACAAATCTGCAACAATTGGCCTGTCAGTCTGGCTCGGCCATATCCAGGATCGTTCAAGTTACTCTGTACTTCTTTATTATACTTTGAAGACATGTACGTATGTACTTGGGTAAGCCAGCCTCCCGAATTGAACCATGGACAGTCACGGCCACTCGTCGGATCCCATTGCCCGGGTCGAAAAGTATGCCCTCGTGCCCGTGGCCAACTCGACGGCATCCTTTCTCGTCGTAGCCCTGCTCGTGTTGCTGGTCCTCATCCAATGGCTTGCGCGCCTCATTGCCCAATGGGTCGCCCTCAACCTCACGTCGCCCTCGTCCGTGCCCCGCCGTCTGGTCCAGCGGCTCCACAACCACCCGTACCTTGGCGACCTGCTCGTCGCACTCATCCTCTATCTTCCGGCGGTCCTGGTCCTCTCGCTGTGCCACAATTACGACTATGACGCCTCCATCAACCGCCTCGCTTGGACCGGCCTTGCCCACTTGTTTGTCAGCACGCTCCTGGGCACGCACTTTTCGCCCATGGCCTTTCTGCTGCCTCGCTCGCGCCTGATGCTCCTGCACAAATGGACCTCTCGCCTCGGGTCGCTCTTTATTCTTGCACACATGTCGATTCACTTGACCAACTGGATCCAATGGGACTTTGTCGCCGAACAGTTCCAGCGCTCGTCCATGCAATTCGGGCTCGCGTCCTTTATCCTGTTGGGCGTGCTGGTGCTCACGAGCTTGTACCCAGTCCGCATGCTTGCGTATGCGACCTTTGCCGGCGTCCACAATCTCGTGGTGCTTATGCTCAGCGCATTCGTGTTTATGCACGCAAGGGACACGCTGTCGCTGGTGCTGCCCATGATTGCCGTGTTTATGCTCAACAAGTTTCTCATTGCCATGCAACTTGTCCGGCCTGCGCATTTCGTCGTGTCCAGAGTGGTCGACCCGCCGTCAAATGTCAAGCATCCTGGTGGGGCCGTTGTCCGGCTGGAAATTGCCGCTCCGCACTTGGCAAACGTGCGGCCAGAGCAGCAAGTGTATATTGGTGCCAAACCTATTTCGACATTGCATCCGTTTACGCCAAGGGCCGTGTCACCGACGTCGTTGCTCGCATGCATTCATTCGGGCCACCCCGTTCATGCAGCAGCCCCAGCAACGCCCACGGCCAACGTGCATCTGACGCACCGGGCCGCCGCCTCTTCTCGTCCACACATGCACTTGCACTCGCTTACTCATCAAGGCTCCAATACTGACCTCACATCCACTGCCTCGCTCGCGTCGACCGCCTCGCTCACATCCTCGCCAGTGGACACAAACCCTTCGACGACATTGCTGCTCGGCACCGCCTCTGCCGACCATCCACCAACCCTCACGCTGCTCGCGCGCCACTCGCCGCTCGCAGGGTTTACCACCTCGAAACTTTGCCCCACCAACGCACATCGCCTCGTTGCATTTATCCCACCAGCGCCGCGCCTGCCGCTGCCCCAATTCACATCCGTTGTGTTCATTGCCGGCGGCATTGGCATCACGCCCGTGCTTGCGTGGCTCGACCACTTGGCCAAACTCAAAGTTGACGGCGCTACCAGAAAGCGCGGTTCAAGCAGTTCGCGCAGCATGACGCTGGATCGTGCCGAAATGCAAGATGGGGCTGGACACGAGGCCGCAAGGCTTATGCCCGAGATTGTGCATGTGGTGTGGATTGTCAGCAGAGAAGACGAGTTGAGCATGGCGCCCGAGATTGCGGCGGCAGAGGGCGCCGCGGTCAGGGCAAAGGTTGGCGGGGTCCGGTCGGTCACGGTAGTTGTGACGGGAAGTAAAAGTGCCCGTCGGGATCCTGTTGGGGAGGAGGGGGCCAGGGCGAGGACACACAGTGGCAGGCCAAGCGTCGAGGAGCTTGTACCGAAAATGGAGGACCTCAAGGGTCCGGTTATGGGATTCGGTGCGTTCCTGCCTATTGCATCTCGACTGATGTAAATTGGATGCTTCCAGTTGAGCTAACCGTTTACATTTGTTTGAACAGCTGTTGGTCCACAATCACTGATCGAGGATGTGCGAAAGCTCGATCGCGATTGGTGGTTACATGTCGAACCATTTGCTTGGTAAAGAACATTCATTGGTATCAGTATATTTGTACTCACTCAGGGTCTTGGATTCTGCTGATGCGACTTCGATATGAAACGGGCCAGACGGGGTGTCAACGTGACCCTCAACATGGAAGGAAGCATGAGAACCGCTGTCGCCGCCGTTGATGTTGTGTAGACATTTCCCAGGCACGCACGAATTGCACATTGCTCACTCTGACTCAGCTGCCTTATCTATGGTGAAGCGAAACGATGGGAATCAAAGTGATTTGGAGTCGACACATTGCGAATGCATGAGATGGTGAAAACAGACTGATGAGAATGTATTCGCCGCTACAAAACCGTCACTGATGTCTGTTCCCACCCTCCAAGCTCATGACTCAACCTTACGCAGACTGAATGAGGACACGGACTTGGGGAGCAGCCGGGGCAGCGGGTGCTTCAGGGGCCTTGGGAGCAGCTGGTGCGGCCGGCGCAACCAGTGCAGCGGGCATCATGCCAAGCGCGAACATGTTTTCGGCTGGCGTGTTGGCAATCATGACAGGCAACGAAGGCGCGTGAGGCGACTCGAGAGCTTGAATGGCCGTGGGAGCTTTGGGAGCCTTTGGACCTGTAGATGGCGAGACGGGAGCAGGCGGAGCGGTCATGGACGTCGGGGTTGTCGGTGCCTCAGGTGCCGCCTTTGGCGCAGAAGGGGCTACCATCATCGTGGACGCGTCGGGCGCTGCAGCCGGCTTCATGGCAATGAGCGACGCGAAATTGGGAGTTTCGGGAGCGACCGGAGCAGTCGGAGCTTTCGGCGACTTGGGGGCTTCAGGAGCCTTGGGAGCACACGGAGCGGTGGTAGGAACAAAGGTCATGATGGGGGTGGGGATGTGAGACAGAGTGTCAGAGACCGGGATGCGAGCGCTTCAACTTGCCAGCTTGTGGTGATTGACGGAAAAGTAGAGGGAAGCGGACGGGATCATGTCCGCTTTTATGGCCAGATGGACTGACCTTGAAATGCGGGACATGGCGGGAACGGCACGGGGCAGTGCCAGCATTTTCCAATGGAGCTACGGAAGCTTTCCAAGTTCGGTGGAGCTTGGACGCGATGACAGGGAGTGTGGACGCTTTGTGAAGCCTCTTTTTGAGAGTCATAGCAAGTTCAGGTTCAGGGCCTGACGATGCTTCGACCAGTCCACCATGTTGACCTGCGCATGACCACCACCAGAATGTAAGGTCATTTGAGCGTTCCTAGCCGCACCATCATTACCATGCCCAGTTACCTGTACACCTCAGAGAGTGTGTGCAACTCAGACGATACTTCCTTTGGTGACAAAATCGGCTCAAGAGCCTGGCTCCCGACGGAACACCGCTCGTATTGCAAAGTACAGTGCATGTTCCGGCCACTGAGCCTAACTGAGTCTGATTCTTGGCAAATCGGTGAAGAGAGTGTAACATTGCTACATGTCGATGTCGCCACAGTTGCTCATCGCGGTAGCTGCGAATTGTCTTTGGAGCTCGCAAACTCACGAGTAAAGTGATCCAAGAACTCTGGTTCTGCGTCATTCAGCGGTCACCTTGTAGCTTCAGCATCAATCACTAACAATAATTCTGAAATGTCAAGAGCAGCAAGTGCATCTGCTGGCATCATTCATGTCATTGGGTATATGTCACCGATGTTGGCGGGGAGCTAGCTTCATTGGTCATTACGTTGCGGACTCAACTCATTCAACATGAACATATTTTATTCATATTGTCGAAGACTGCTTGCACAGATTTACAGAAATTGAGCACCATGATGACTGAGTCATCGCAAATATCACACGTCACCATTCGCCGCCATCCGCCTCTTGCTGGATCACGCCGACTGAATAACCACCTTCACATTTCCACCACTTCCATCGCGTTTGAAAATGACCGATGGGCCATGCGAGCCCTCCGGCACGTGCGGATGCATGGGAGGCTGCGGCGGTACCATATGATGACGGCCAAAGCCCGGGATATGCACCTGAGGTGGCATAGGGGCCTGCGGGGCCGTGGGCGGTTGCGCAGGCATGAACGGAGCCATGCCTGGACTCTTGGGCGACTTGGGAGCCTTTGGTGCCTTTGGTGCCTTGCTATCAGGACCACCGCCAAACTTGAAGACAAGCTCGGGCATATGGGGCGGCATGGGTGCTTGCGGCGGCGCCATAAAGCCAAATTCGGGCATCGTGGGCGGGTGAGGCGGATGCGGGGGTGCGTCAAACACGATCCTGCCGTGACTGTCGACGGGATGACCCAGTTCAATAAGCTTGGCGACGATTTCGTCCGGCATGGCCGACTCGAGGCCCTTGTACTTCATGATGGCCGCGCCATTGGCATCTTCGATCACGATTTCAATCTTTCTGTCGTTGGCCTTGGCAGCTTGGGAGGTGCCAATCGGGCAGCCGAGCGCTGCAAACTTGGCCTTGATGTGAGCGGGAATATCAGTGGGATGGCCACTATAGACGTGCGTGCCAGACGAATCCTTCAGACAAAGCTCGATCGTGGCCGAGGCGGTAGGATTACCAGATGGGTTCGTCGTGGGAGTCATGATTCCGGGTTTGGAAAGTGAGGGATGATTGAATAGGGGGGGGGGGGAGGTGAGACTGGAAGTCAGTGATAGGTTGAAGGCTCTACTGCATCAATTAGCGGGTGACGGCCACGGGGGATCAGGCCCATCTTATACTGAGCCAAAACATGAGCGCTTTCCGCTTGCATCCAGGTAGCGCGCCCTCTCGGCATGGTGTAATTGCCGAGGCTCACCGAGCAGGGCATAGCACACTGGTGGCTCATGACTTGGCAGACTTGGCGGCGAAAAGTGGTGGAAGCGAGACGAGCGCGTCCGAAGTCTCGCGTCTGTCTCTGAAATAAAACGGCTCGCGTACCTGGTACATGTCACATCTGGTGGAAAATAGCCGTGGTTGGTCTGCTGCACTCCATGATTGAATCAAGACGAGCAATTAAGGAAATGGGCATTTCATGAGCATAGCCTACTGATCGCTTGGGAAGCGGATGTTGTGGCGGAAAACTCGGGTCGTTAGGCCAAATTACCTGCGCTTCCAAGTCAGCGAGGTGGCCTGCGTGAGTCGAGGATAGAGAAAGCAAGGGTCTGTACTCGAAACACTTATACCGGTGTGAGTGTGGGCCCAATGTGCAGAAATCCGAGGTGTGAAGTTGGCCACCCATGGGATGTCTCACCACATTTGTGATCAACTCGTTTTCGCACGAATAGGAAGGGACAATCGCGAGACATTCGTGACGAAGCATCATGTCATTCCTTGTCATGCGTTGCTGATGACTGTCGAGGAACTCTTGGGTTTAAGCGCCTCCATGGGCCGTCTGATTATGCATCCCTGCCTTGCTGCATTCGAATTCAAGATCTCCCAGCAAGCTCTCCTGAATGGCCGCACTTGCAGGCACCATGTTGCCATCGTTGTTTGACAAGTCAGTCCCACGCCTCCTGCCAGCCGAAATGGTACAAAACGGCCTGATGCCCACATTTTGGCAAAAGGCACTCACAAGCAAATCCTTATTTGCTGATATTCTGATCCTTTCATTTCCAGGCGAATTGCCTCTATTGTACGTCTGGCCGTTTTTTCTGCAGCCAGAAGCAACATGCCGGCTTGAGGCTGCATGACCATGTACATGTGCGGCCACACCTTATTCATTAACATCGCCACTGTGGTTCCCATGAAGCAGCGTTTTTGACTCGGCCACCGTCTGTGCGCCCGTCAATTCAAAGCCCCACTAGAACTCGCCCAAGAACAAAAATTGTCCCGCGTGACCTTTTTATTTCCATTGCAACACCCAAGAGACCCTTCAAATCCCGCAACACTACCTTCCGCTCTGCTTGGTGGACCTATCCCCTACTCGAATTTTCTACCTCTCCCAAGTCCCACGTACACCCATATCACTCCCTGCCTACCCGACCATCACGCATCATGCACGCTCACCCAGCACTCCTCCGCGCGCGTCTCGGCCTGACGCCACCCTTGCGGCCCGTTGCTTTGACGGCGGCCGCAGCCTCTTCAACGACCTCGGAACCCTTGCTGACGCGTGCGCTGCGGCTACAACGCCACCCACTCTCTATCGTGCTGGCCTTGGGCCTCGGCATTGCCCTGACCTCGACCCCCATGCACGCGCGCGTCAGCCAAACGCGCGAAGACGCGGACGCGCGGCTCGAGTACCAGACACAAGTGGCGCAGTGGACACGCGATATGCTGCGTGCCGTGGACCGCGAGTATGCCGAGGTGGTTGCAATGCGCAAACGCAAGTTTCAGGAAGGCGGCGTGAGCCGAGAGCGGTTGGATCGTGTATTGGCCGAGGATGCAAAAGGTGTGGGAAGCCAAGCGCAGAGATGTGGAGGAGGCACGAAAGGAGGGAAAGCGGCAAGTTTGACGAGTGGATGAGGAGCCGAGGGGAAGGTTGGGCAAGAAAGCCCGTTCGGGTTGTTTGGCCGGGGATCGAGTGTCAGTGCGTGATGTTGAATGGGAAGTGTCTGCCTGTGAGTGCAGCCGACGGAGTTTTGTCGATAACGTTAATACCCCTTGCCCAACCGAATTGTCTTGGGCGATTTCTTGATGGATCTCGCACCGGGGATCCCAGCTTGTACATCATTTTCTGTTTGACTTTTCATCAAGTATTGACTTAAAGGGGCCGAAGCGAGCATATGCGAGCACTATGGCAAGTGTAGGGGCAAGTGTTTATTGATTGTGACTCAAACCGAATGAGTTGAGTCAACTTCACTGTTCAAGTTTTCCAGTTGTCCATGGAGACGGATCACGAGGTGTTGATGTGTTAATACGTGTAAATACGCATCTGGTCTTGCATCCTTCAATTCATAAGCAAGCAGCACCCAGCGGCTGTGCATCAGCAGTCATTCATTCACTCAATGCACAGACACCCATGAGGTAATAGCCCACACCACTGAATTCACCATGCCCGTCACTGCCGCCCAAGTCCAGTCCATCCAGCAGGACCCCGCCCGCCTCCGCAACATCTGCATCCTGGCCCACGTCGACCATGGCAAAACCACCCTGTCCGACTCGCTGCTCGCCACCAACGGCATCATCTCCCAAGCAGTCGGGCCAGATCCGATACCCACTCGCGGCCCGACGAGCAGCAGCGCGGCATCACCATGAAGTCGTCGGCCATTGCCCTGCATTTCAAAGTCCGCAACTCGGACGACGCCGATATCGACTACCTCGTCAACCTCATTGACTGCCCTGGCCACGTTGATTTCACCTCCGAAGTATCCACTCCTCACGCTTGTGCGACGGCGCTCTTGTGCTCGTCGATGCGGTCGAGGGCGTGTGCACACAAACACACACGGTCCTGCATCAGGCCTGGGTCGAGCGTATCAAGCCTATTTTGGTCATCAACAAGGTCGATCGCCTCATTACCGATTTGAAAATGACTCCGCACGAGGCATACACCCACATGGCAAAGATCATTCAGCATGCCAATGCGGTCATGGGCACGTTTTTCCAGTCCGACTTGGTCGAAAAGGATGCGGCTCGCGGCGGTGGCGGGAGCAGTCGTGGAGCAAGTCGCCCGGGATCAACAACGCCGTCAAAGGGTGTGGACGCGCACCAAGATGTCGCCGAAGATGACCAAGGTGTGAGCCCAGATCAGGACGATGATGAAATTGATGACGAGGGCATTTACTTTGCGCCGCAAGCGGGCAATGTCATCTTTGCGAGCGCCATTCACGGCTGGGCGTTCCGGTACATTTGAAATTCTTTGCTCAGTTTCTCCCTTCCAGCATTGCCCTTGACTCGTAAACCCCCGTGTGTCTTCATTTCTCATGACAGGATCCAATACTTTGCCCGCCTGTACGCCGCAAAACTGAAAATCAAGGAAGAAGCGCTCCTCAAGTTTCTCTGGGGCGAATACTACCTCGATCCCAAAACCAAACGCATTTTGCAACCGTCGCAACTCAAGGGCCGCTCGCTGAAACCCTTGGCCGTGCAGTTTTATGCTCGACAATGTGTGGGCCATTTACGAGGCGTGTGGATTGGCCGTCACCTCTGCAGTCCCAGCCAAGTGTATGCTCCAAGTTGCAGTTGCTTCACTTGATTCCTTCTCGTTGACGCTCGTACCCCGCTCGTTGTACATAGCGACACGGAAAAACTGGAAAAGATCATCACCGCTCTCAAACTCAAGTTACTCTCATCATCCGCGACATGCACAAGAACCACCTCGCCCTTTGCCTCGTCAACTCTGTGCTTTCCTCTTGGCTCCCGCTCTCATCCACCATTCTCGTTTCTGTCATCCAACACGTGCCCTCGCCCCAGCAAGCACAGCCCCAGCGCTTGCCCAAGCCTTGCCCATGCTCGACTCGGACACACCTGCCGCCAACCCGGCCTGGCCGCCCTGCGCCAAGCCGTGTACGACTGCGACACGCGTGCGAGGCCCCCGTGGTTGCGTTTCTCAGCAAACTGATTGCCATTCCCGCGAGCTCGTTGCACAGCACAAGCCCAAATCCTTGACTGCCGACGAACTGCGTGCAAGGCGCCAGGCCATTTTGGCGGCGCGCGGCGTCGACAGCGACCATCCAATGACACCTGACGAGTTGGCGG
>MCFL01000437.1:0-12845 GCA_002102555.1 Catenaria anguillulae PL171 | reverse complement strand
CCCGCCGTCTACCTTCTCGTCGCACCAGCTTGCAGAGTACTTTGCCTCGCACGGCGTCGTGACTGTGGTCCGCCTCAACAACAAGCTCTACGACAAGTCGGCGTTTACACGCCGTGGCATTGAGCACGTTGAAATGTACTTTCCCGACGGATCGTCCCAACAGACGAGGTCATGTACCGGTTCTTGGACCTGGCGGAATCGCGCAACGGCGCACTCGCAGTCCACTGCAAGGCCGGGCTCGGACGCACTGGGTCTCTCATTGCAGCTTATTTGATGAAGCACTACAAGTTTGAGGCATCCGAGGTGATTTCATTCCTGCGCATCATGCGCCCTGGCTCTGTTGTCGGCCCACAACAAAACTGGTTGGCGGGCAAGCAGAACGAGTTGCACAATCTCCTGGCCAATGGCAGACCCGCCGGCGCTGCCGTCTCACGTCCTATGTCGTCGACCAACAACAGCTCAAATTACTCGGCGACGGCGTCCATGGCGGACCGCCCATCGACCCACGTCACGAGCTACGGCCCCGTTCCCAATCAGCCACGCAAGGTGCACGATCCAAAGGACCCCTTGTCGGTTGCCTCGTCCGTTAACCGGTATCAGCAAAGTGCCGCGCAAGCCTCCCCGCAGCAGCAGCAACAGCCACTGTCAATTGTGGCCACCCCAATCTCGTCTGTGATGGGCAAGCCCACTGTTGCTTGGGGCTCTGGCCCGTCTGCGCCTGCCACGGGCCGCGCCGGGTTCCGCAATTTGGTTGCTGGGACAAGCGCGGGACAATACAATGTCAATTCCCAGGCCGAAAAGATTGCTGCGGCGACGCAACAACAGCAGGTTCCGCAGCAGCAACAACAACAGCAGCCGGTTGTGTCATCGGCATCATCAGGAGGTCTGGCGCGCGGTCGGGTCAACGCGGCATTTGAGAATGGATTGACGAGCAAGTCGTACTGCGTGTACAGTTAGCCAGAACATACGGTTGGTGAGGCGTGTATACACAAGAAAAACAAGCGCCATGGTCGTCGTTGGTTGTTGGTTAGGTGTGAAACTACGCTCATCATGATTGGGCGGTTGCAAATTGTGTTCTTTCCTTTCTTTCAAGGTATCCCCCTGATCCTATCTTATCTTTTCCTCTGCTTACCCCGGAATTCCTTGCGCTTCATGTTATCTTTCCTTGCACATTATTTACTTGTCCTCCTTGCTCACAACAGCTCTGAATACATACATGACAATGATCCATTGCTGACATGACCTGATTCCTGAAGCCCCAGTGCCAACTTGAAGTCGCTGGTTCAGATTGAGAGTAAAATGTTTCTTGGAGATGCGTATGTACAACCACTTAATGGTGTCTACAGGAAGGTCTACAGGAAGGTCTACAGGCAGTCTTGTGGCTTTGTTCACACTTTTCTGCACACTGTGCAATAATAAATAGGTATAGTCAAAGAAATTTCACCGAAGCGACATATTTGTACGCCACCTCGGCTTACAATATCGGCCTGTTCTCCATCATGTTTGTTGCAATTGACAATGTATCCATGCGCAAATCCATGACAATTTACACCATCAAGCCCATTCAACCCTCGGCATTCGTCCTCGCACCATCAAGGCCATCATTCACCGCCAACCATGTCATCCACTGCCGATGCCAACGCCACCACCGACGATCCGCCCATGCCCGTGCTGTCGGTGGCCGAGCTCACGTCCCGCGCCCGCACTCTTGGCCTCAACCCAAACTCGGACAGCATCGGCGTCTACCTCCGCGCCGCGCAAAACACCTTTCTCGAAGCACAGGCCGCACACGCAGAGGGCACTCTGGGCCAGGCCTATGAGCTCTACTACCGCTTCACGCTCCTCGTGCGCAATGTGCTCCCCGCGCATCCGCAGTACTCGCGCACGACGCACGCTGCAATCGAGGGCATGCTGCTCAGCGATTGCAAGGTGGCAGATACAAAGATGGAGATGATGCGCCCCGTCATTGAGCAGCGGTATCGCGCCTATCTGCGACAGTCTGGGTCTTCACGGCCGACTTCTTCTTCTTCTGCTGCTGCTGCTGCTGCTGCTGCCCCAGATCAACCGAGAGCTGCAGAACCCGCGCCGGCTCCGTTGGCAACCCTGGCAGACCTCAGCAGTGGCAGCGAACGATCCATCCCGCCGATCGACAGGTCCACCAGCAATACACCGCCACCACTACCGCCGAAACCAGCCATCACGCCCTCGCTGCGCAAGGCACTCGTACAGGTTGGCAAGGATCCAGCTGCAAAGCCCAATCCTGTTCAAGATGGTCCATCGCCACCAGCTGCACATCGATCGCCGGAAATGCCACGCAGACCACTAGCATTCCCGGAATCTTTGGCCCATGCGCCTCTTCAACCAGTCAAGGCGACAACACCACCGCGAATTCCGTCCAAGCCCGTTACACCGCAGCCGACATCGACTGCTCCTTCACCTGTGCAGCAGCCACCTGAGCCCATGCCAGTGTATTCCCAATCGGATGTTTCATCATCGTCATCTGACGACAAACCAACATCCGTGCCGACGCGCCGCAGTGCCCTGTACGACTTTCCAGAACTGCCGGAAGCTCCGCCTCCGTTCATGCCCGAGACTCCCTCGATTGAGTCCGCGCGACCATCATTACCCTCCCGACAAGACGCGAGCGAAGATACCATTCAGCGCTTTGAAGCACGCTTCCCGGACCTAAACTCTCTTAATGACCACCTCCCTCCCTCCTCCGCCACCACCTCTGCGTCCGCATCCACCAAGCAAGTGGATCCATTTTCATACCCGCTCGCTCCAACGCCCGCGTACGCATCGATTCCCGGACTGACGCCGCTCTCAACCACACCGATCCCGTTTTCGTCCAACCCTTACGACTCACTGATCGACTCGCCGCTTGGCGGACTGCCGCCCGTCCCGCAACGCACATCCACCCCCTCTGTCCCTATTTCCGGCTATGCCGTCATGTCTGCAACCGCCGCAGCGCCGCCACCGGTTCCGCCGCCGCGGCCGGTGCCGATGAAGGATCCAGGGCTGGCGCACGGCCACCAGGATGCGAGCAAGCAGGACATTCGCCGGCAGTTTGGAAGGCTGGAGAATGGCAAAAAGTTGCGAACATTGTTTGTGCCCAAGAAGCTCATCAAGGTACAAATGTTCACCTTTGCCTGTGCATGTGCACATGTTTGATGGTTCTGACGTGCTCTTGTTGTTGGGTTCAGGCGTTTGAGCGGATCGCAGGGCCGAATACCGAGCGCAATTTGGAAACGTGTGGAATTCTTGCGGGGCAGATTTACCGAGGAGAGGTATGCCGATTTCGTTCACTTTTTTTTTGCGCCGAACTGTTTATCATCGAGCTGACACATCGAGTTGATTCTTCAGCTTTACACGACCCATTTGATTATTCCTAAGCAAACCTCCACCTCAGACACGTGCAGCACCGAGTGCGAGGAGGAGCTCGTCATGTACCAACACGCGCGATCCTTGACGACCTTGGGCTGGGTCCACACGCACCCAACGCAAACCTGCTTCATGTCGTCCGTCGACCTGCACACGCACCTTGGGTACCAAGTGATGCTCGACGAAGCCGTCGCCATTGTCCTAGCCCCGCGGTACGGCGAGCTGGGCGTGTACCGCCTGACACACCCGCCGGGGTTGCCGTTTATTGCGCAGTGCCGCGAACCGGGCGCGTTTCACCCACACCCGGACCATCTCGAGCTGTATGTGAGTGCACAGGCCGGCGGCAAGGTGCATGATGTGGGACACGTTGTTTTTGTGGATCAGCCTGTGCACATCAAGGACTTGAGGGCGCTGTGAGAGCATTCTATTTTGTTGCACATGCACGCATATACATTTTTTGTTTACCTGTAATGAACATGCAGCTCATGTCATGTCGCGCACACCGGCCCGATACAGGGGGACGTTTTGCGTCACCCTGCCCTTGTCCATCACCCATCCCATGTCTTCCACTCACCCTGCCACCCTACGTATCGCGCGCTACTCACCATGTACCTGGCCGCCATTTTGGACCGCATAGCTCGACTGCAAACCTCGGCCGCCGGACCTGCATCTTGGGCGACGTACGCCTCGCCCATTCAAACAGTGGGTGGTAGCTATACATTGACGGAACGACGGGAATGGTTGCTTATGTACTTATAGCAATCAATGCGCATCATCGCGGCGTGTGTGCGCGAGGACATGACAGATTCCCATTTGCTCACGCTTCGTGACAAAGGCGGATCGACGGCCAGGGCGGGCATCTTGCCAATGATGGCTCCGGATCGCCAGGCGTCGCGTCGTGTTGCGATGCATGGCCTGATGGATCATGGATCACTGGCAGCTGAAAACATCAATTGGCCAGACCTTCTCTTGCAATTCCTAATATACATGCGCCCAGCATACAACGATACCGCCGCAAACGGACGTCACGCGATGGAACCGCAATCTGTCACGCGCCCGCCCCTACGCCATCGCCGACATGGCACGTCCTCTAGGGCGCCTGTTCCCGCCGCTTCGGCACCCGCCCAACCGGCCGTCAACACGAATGGCCCCGACCACAATTGCGATGATGAATGGGAGGATGAGCCGCGCTCGCTGCTTGAGAGCATCGCGGACTTCGTTCATGGTACCATTTGTTTGGTAACACGTCCATGGTTTCAATCTGGTTCGTTGATTGGACTATTCCCTCTGTCAGGGTCGTTGAGCAACACAAAGAAGAAGAAGAAGGCGGTTTGATTCAAGTTGGATGCATTGCCCATGCTGCAGGATGTCAAGTCGGCCAAGGGCAAGTCTAGACTTGTCGACTTTCTTGTTGACACGTTGTCGGTGGGCATACCCTCAGTTCTCACATTGTTGGTGGGCAGCCCTCAGTTCTCACGTTGCCTGCCAACCTGTCCGCCATCAGGCAACTCCGTCTTGTTTCCACACCTGACCTGACCACTGAGCTCACCTGGCTGGCCAATCTGTTTACCAAGGCCAAAAGCCACAAGGCCCTTGAATCTGACGACATGGTGCCTGCGGTCTGCTTGCGCTTGGCCAAGTTTTTTTGCTACCGCCACCCACACCCTCAACGCTGCCACAAGAGCACGATCCAAGATGTAGACTGAGTGGCTTGCCGTTGCCTGGTACCTTGGTGACAATCCAGAGTGTACCGATAGGTCTGTAAAGGTGGTCACACGCACAGGTCGGACGCTTGTGTGGCACTCATGGCAGACGATAGGTTATTGCGCGATCCGGGGGCGACGTTGAACAACGACAAGCAACGACGGATCGAGGCAGTGCTACCCGGAGTGGTGCTCCCTTTGGGTAATGATGCGCTCATGGACGCACAGGCCTGTCTGGCGGAGCGAGTAATGCAAGAGGCGGGCCGACGGCGCCGCGAGGTCATAGATAAAGCAGTCAAAAGGCGGGTAGAGCGCTTTGCGACGAATCTGGGGTCTGTGGTGAGCTCGGTTCTGGACCGGCAACGACCGGCGAGCTGCGTCGATTGTATCTTCGATGGGGACGAGCTGGTACTTGAGCCAAACGCTGTCAAGCAGGGTGTAGCAAGTGCGGTTTCGGCCAACTTCAACTTTCAGCAACCAGGTGACCCGCTCAATGTGTCAGATCCGATTCGGCAAGCTTGCCAACCGCTGCAACATGTGGCGGCAACAGTTTGGGATGGCGTCGAGCATGAGATCTCTGTGGTGGACGTCGCAGGAGCGCTCAACCGAGTGGATCTGGACAAAGCGCCGGGAGAATCGCAACTTGGGTACCGCCACTCACTATGCAGCGCTAGGTACGGTGGGACACAAGGTACTTGCACGACTGTTCACTGACATGTACCAGGAAGGTTGGACCCCCAACAAGTGGCGCCACGGTGTCATATTCCTCACGCCGAAGAAACCCGAAGGGTATACAGGCGACGTCAACAACATGCGGCCAATCACGTTGCTCGAGTGCGCGTCCAAACTCTTCAACTCGATTGTGTGGAACCGCATCCAATCGGCAGCTGCAAAGCACAAGGTACTACGAGGTGCAAGGTTCTCGGCGCTCCGAGGTACGGACACGAGGCTACCAGTGGACGTGTTGCATGGTTTAGTGGCGCAGGCGCAAGCGGCGGACTCGGACGAGGCGTTGTGGGCGTACTCAGAAGACAAGTCAAAAGCCTTCGACACGGTCCCGCACCGACTTGTGCGACTGGCACTTGAGCGCCTACGATTGCCAAACCGGTTTATTGACTTTTACTGCCGCAACTTCTTGCAAGATCGTACAGCCTCCGTCATCACGGCCTTTGGAAAGACGGACAAGTTCAACCTTTACCGAGGCATACCGCAAGGTGCCGTCGGAACGCGTTCTACGACATTTTGTTGTGCGCGGTCGAGGACGCTTGCGAGGGCGTGAATCTTGAAGTGCGATTGCCAAAAGTCGACGTGGGGTCGCGGTTGGGCGACTTGGAGGTGGTGGCAGCGCGCAAGTACATCGCGATTGGGTACATTGACGACACCATCTTCTTCGCCAAGTCGAAAGAGGATCTGCAGAGGGTGGTCAATTTGGTGGACGAGTTCAACGAATTGGCTCGCATTAAGGCAAATGGGAGCAAAGGATTCGTGCTGGCATTCAATGCTTGCGACGGTGGGGAAGGCACAGTCATGTCGCAAGGTGTGGCGGTGCCGTGGGTGGGTATAAGAGACGTGCGTCGGTACCTGGGTGTCTTCATTGATGGTACAGGGCCGAAGAAAGCGACCGAAAGAGCAATGCTCAGCTCGGTCACTGGCGCCCTCAACGTGTTGCGATCGAAGCGCCCTCAACGTGTTGCGATCGAAGCGCCCTCAACGTGTTGCGATCGAAGCGCCCTCAACGTGTTGCGATCGAAGCGCCCTCAACGTGTTGCGATCGAAGCGCATTTCTTGAAATGGGATAATGGAGCTGTCGATTCCGATAAATGATCATGTAGTCCGTCGTATATTGTTCATTACGTGTAAAGAGTCTCGACTGAAATGTTGACGGGATAGCAGGTGAACCTCGCGTCAGCTGATCACGGTGGGAACTGGGAACTCATCAGCGGAACAGGGTGAGCTTAAGATTGAAGGTAAACAGTCAGGCCTCCGATCCCTCCTCATATCCAACAGCATTCCCGCGCAGATCGCCGCCTACGTGATCAACGCGGTCATTGTTCCATCAGCAGCCTACCGCGCCAGCGGTTTCATTCCTTCACCCTCGTTCCTCGACTGTCTTGATGCTAAACCACGCAATGCACCCAGACATGTAGCTCGCCTCCCATCCAACACCCCAGCCTCGGTCCTGTACGACTAGTCTATGTACGGCCTGAAATCAATCGCATGTGCCTTGCTCTCCTCGAAGGCCTCCTGGCTCAGGTTTTGCCTGTCTCAGCCGACGACAAGCGAACACTTGCACATGGCTCGCGCCCAGGTTGCTCAAGCCCAGCATGCTCTGCGCTGGTGGACCTCCCCGCTAGCATACCCACCATCGAGCATCCGCTCCCAGATTGCCCAAAGAACCCCATCACCTGTCATCAACCTCTTGCCCCTTTTCTCACGGTCATTTTTGTCCATCCACCTTGTCGGTCGCGCTGATCCGTTCCTTGTCTCACCCTCTGACGACATCCCCCTTGAGTCAGTTATTCCTTTCGACATTTTGCACATTCTCAGACCCCACCTGCTCCGTTCTCGTGTTTTTTCCCTTTCCCCTCTGATCTCTACCATTTGTTTTCACGACCAAGACAGCACCACGAACCGGTTTGCAAACGCCATAGCATCCACTCATCGCCTCCTTGCACCTCGGTGCCGAAGAAATGGGTGTGTTTTCCAAGCACTCCAACGCCTTGTTGATTGTGTCGCCACGCGGTGCGCATCGCTCGGTCGCACGCTCCACCCGCTCACCGCGCCGCGCCATGTCAGGCAACCGTACTATCACGTCGGCCAGCTTTTCGTCTGGGAGAGCGACGGCGCCATTGTCTTTGGCCTCTGCGCCGATGTCGACCGCCGAAGTGACCCCAACAACACAATCCTTTTATTGCAACACCTCCGGCCATGCTGTTGCCCACTGGCCCACCAAGTAGCGCCTGAGCCTGGCTGCACTCTGCTACACCTCTGCCTCGATTGTGACGACCCGCTCCAATGCAAATTTGCACATGACCGCCTCAACAGGCCAGACTGCACCACCGCGGTACCGCTTTCGCTCGCCCGGCCAATCTCTGCTCTTCATCAGTAGATCGACGGGACGGCCCAGTTGCCTTTTTGGTCCATGCTCCAGATTCTGCCCACCCACACCTGTGCCCACATGTCCAGCTGCTGCAAGAACCGGTGTTTGGCGAGCCCAACAGTGGCGTGTCGGACTCCGAGGACCTCTCAAGTGACAGCGACAACGACAACGGAGTACATACCGGTGAGCCGGCTATTTTCGAGTACCCGCCAACGTCGAATCGTGGCCCATTCACGCGGGCGACGAGGAAGGTGCTTGATTGTTGGACCGATGGCTCACTCCAGCCTGCCACCAGCGCCTCGGTAACGCTCATGGGCTTTGGCGCACACTGCCCTGCACTTGGCATTGAGCTTTTCGGCCGCCTCCCCGCGGCACCAGCCAGCTCGACTCGTGCTGAGCTTTACGCTGTCTGCGCGCTCGCTGCGTACCTGCCTCCAAGTTCTCGCGCCCGCGTCCACTCTGACTCGGCAGTGGCGTGCTCCTTGTCACCACCACACTCTCGGAACCCGCCACAATCACCGCCGAAATGCGCTCGCCGCCCACGCTGCTCGGTCTCCTCCTCGTTTTGAGGGCAATTGTGCGCCGCCGCGACCTGAGCATCACCATAGTCAAGGTCAAAGGCCATTCAGGAGACCGCAACAACGACAAGGCTGATCAGCTTGCGTCGCGTGGGGCATCTGCGCCTCGGGCGTGCAGGTTTAGCAAGGAATTCCTCGCAGAGATTGACTTTGGCGCACTGTTGCAGCTTGGGCACTTGCCAGTGTACACTAGCCTCAGCAAGGCGCTCCAGGCGGCATCTCGGGCAGAAGCAAGGGTGCAGCTCGCAAGCCATGTGTACAAGCTCGTCCCAGAACCTGACATGCTCATATTTGCAAAGGCCATTCGCAGTGGCCGCAAGCCCGCCGCGCGTGTCGCATCATTCTCCCTTGAATCTCTGGTCACTTTCCGCGTCAAGGTGCTCACGGGACGGCTCCCAACGCTTGCCCAATTGCACATGTACTGGCCAGATCGCGCCCCGTCACCGCTCTGCACGCTGTGTGGCTCTTTGGATGACCAGCAGCATTGGGTGGTGTGTCCAAGGCTGGCTGACAAGCGGTGGGAGCTTGGCGTGGCGGCCCACGAGTGCGTTGAGCAACTTTTGCCAGGCGCTGACACGACTCTCGCAGTCCAGGCAAGAAGTGTGCTTGCCCACTTGTTGCACCCAAGTCGCCTGCGCGCAACAGCGGCGTGTGTAGTAGACTTGGCACTACGCAGGAGGTTCCCCGGCTTGCATCCCAGCTCCCGCGGATTGTGGCAAGTGTTTCGTTGCTTGTCTGGTGCACAGTGTGGAAGCCGCGGTGTGAGAAGGTTGGCTCGATTGCTCCACCGGGCCAAGACAACCGAGGCGCGACCAATTGCCTCTGCCAAGTATGCACGACCAAAGGTCAACAACAACATCAAGTAACGGCACCTGTGTCTGCAGCTGAAATTGCATGCCACTTCACGCACGAGTTGGCTGTTGGTGCTCCACCCCTCCTTGGTGCTGCCCAAGACGACATCAGGCCGCTTCCGTGGGCATTCTGGCATCACCTTGGTGCCATGCCAGGCCTGGCACAACCGCTATTCGGACTCCAGCCATCAACAAAACGTTTCGTAAACCGGGTTGTGGTGCGCAGCTTGTCTGGGCCCCACACGACTTTTGTTCCTGTCCTCTCCCTGCCACAAACCTAGCCCCCCGACAGTCACCCCGCCCGCCTCACTCCCTCTTCTGAACTTCCGTTGGAGAAAATGAAAACCACCGCAACAAAAAAAAAAAAAAAAAAAAAAAAAAAAAAAAATCGGATGTCTCACATGGACTGCTTGTTTCCCCCGCTCCCCTGCATCGATTGTCATTGGCCCGTGCCTCGACCCCCCCCCCAACCTGCACTCTTGATGCTGCCTTTGCCCTCACCTTGATTTCTCGCCCTTATCACCATTGGCTTACATATTCTTCCTTCCCCCTCCCCCCCTCTCCCCCCACTGTTGCCAACCGCTCCTTCCATTGTGTTGTGTGCCTGTTGCTGCCTCTGGCAGGTGTATTCTGAGTGTCTGTTTGAATTTTCCCCCTTTCCCTTCCTCTTCGGGTGTTCAGATCTGATATGATTTTATAAATACATGCAACGTGGTTAACAAAAAAAAAAAAAAAAACAAGTGCAACGGTGACGACTTGCTGGCTGATGAGAACAAGCGGCCTTGTGTGGTGCTGGTCATCGAGTCCCTTGATGACCAGTTGCAGAGCAAGTCGGCTACCTGTTGTCGGCGGCCGAAATCATGGCGTACATCGACAAGAGGTTCATTGCCGTCTGGTCCACCCATGCCGAGAAGATCCGCAGCCAGTTCCTCGGCTTGATGCTTGAAAACAAGAAGGATTACTTGGTCTTCCTCGACAAGTTCGACCATCTGTCACACAAATGGAAAACCTCGATATGGACCTTTTGTTGGTGGACTTAGCGTCCAAGCTGTTGGCCAAGATTGGCGAGCTGTGGGTGACAGTTTCCCTTCGCCACAAGTTTCAAAAAATTGCCGGTAACAAGACCAAGGAGCTGGACGTCAACATTGCAATGGACTGCATGCGCAAGTGCTTCCAAGCGCACATGCAGGGCCAGTACCAGCGCGAGCTGGCATGCCGGCCACGCATATCAAGCGTCCTCGCTAATAACTCAATGCAATACACCCTTACAATTGAATACCGTCGATTCTGCTGCCCAAATGTCTTCCAACACCCCCCAAGTGGGCCCTGGCGACCCTACGCCGCCCCAGCACAGGGGAGATGATCGCGAGACGCGCCCTGCCACAGGTGATCAGCAACAAACCCGTGACGACCAGCAATTGAAAGCTGGCAAAGATGACGGCTTCATTGTCATCCAGCGCAAGTACAAAATCCGCAACGCCGCCCTGGCACCCCGCCGCGGTGATACGCGGGCTGAAATCGGATCAGCTGCCAGCTTCCTCCGCGAATTTGCGGTTGTTGTGCACATGGACGAAACCAAAAGCAACATTGACCTCTCGTCCACAGTTCGGATTGCTCTTGAACGCCAAGGTATTGATTATACCGTGCACCCCAAGTTGCACAAGCTCTCGCGTGGTGGGCCCCAAGGCCAAGACGTTTACAAAGTGGTCTTCAGCACGACAGCAACCCCACCAGACACGATCATTGTCCAAAACGTTGGCAGGTGCCAAATTATCAAACATCTGTGGGACAAGGTCGATGGCCAACCGCGCCAGCTTGAGCTTTGGGCAGGACCGATTAGCTTTGCAGCTACCCATGATGAAGTCCGAGGCGTGCTTCGCCAACCTTTCCAAGTGCAAGCAATCCGTGGCAGGGCGGACGTGCTCTGTTGGCGGTTCTTCAAGGTCGCCTTCGCGACTGAGGATGATTTGCGTGCGGCGCAGACATCATCACCTTTGTATTACTGGCGCCAATACGTATCATTCTACCAATCACTTGAGGATTTCAAGGTCAAGTACGCGGATCCTGCCCTTGGCGTCAAGATGCTTTGCAGCAAGGATAACCTCTCCGTCCTCCAGACTATGGAGCCAAACGGGCGGGTGATCGCGGTCGACAACTCCCGCGCCTGAGACTTCTCTTTTGTGGTCTGGCAGGCGGCAAACAATGAAGAGCGGGCCAAGGTGCTGCAGCAAGATGGTCGCCTTAACGCAAACGGCTGTCGGGTTCAAGCCTACCCAAGGACGGCAAAGTTGTGCTTTGCATGTGGGTTGCTGGAGCATCTCCGCATTGAGTGTCAAGCCCTTGAGACATGGCAAGCAGCCGAAAAGGCCAAGAAGGATCAAGCTGGGTCAGCGCCTGTTTACAGGTCAAGTGGACCCCAAGTACTGCCAGGCCAGTCATATGCTGCAGCTGCAGGTGGACGCTCAAGAAATGCGCGAGACAAACAGCAGGCTGACCAACCAAATACCCGCGACTCGCCGGATCACATTACTCTGCTCGAAGCAGAAAACTCGCGTTTGCGTGCTGCGCTGGCGGCATCAGAAGAGGAGGTGGCAGTGAAAACCCAAAAAGCAATGGACGCCCGCTTGAAGGCATTTGTGCAAAAAGCAAAGTATGCTCCTCACAATGGTCTTGACATCTCTGTTGGCCATTGTCGGCAGTGACCAAAACGCTGCTGCTTCTGTTATCAAAGCCCTGGCAGAATTTGCAAAGGAGAGCGAGGCGATTTTTGTGGATGACGAGATTACAGAGGCTGACAAGATGGAAGTGGACGAAACCCAACCGGCCGCCCCCAAGGACAAGGGACAAAGATTGAGGATGGCTGCCAACCGTTCGCCATTGCCATTGGCAACTTCATCTGGCGCGGATCACAATGGTCGTGGAAGGAAAAAGCAGAAGACAGCGGGTGAACACAACAACCAAGGCGTCAATACATGCAACGTGGTTAACCAAAAAACAACAACCAAGGCAGACAATCACACCGCCATTACGCTGCACTTGGAACTATCGGGCACAAAATCCTGGCGCGCTTGTTCACTGACATGTATTTGGCGGACTGGGTGCCGAGCGAGTGGCGATATGGGGTCATTTACCTGACGCCAAAAAAGGCAGAGGGCTACACAGGCGACGTTGACGCCATGCGACCCATCACCATACTCGAATGCGCATCCAAGCTGTTCAATGCGGTCATGTG